>JASEVX010000003.1:3226010-3276683 GCA_031761405.1 Serripes groenlandicus
CCAAGAATAAATTTCCTCTCGAGTGGATATAAACAAACAGAAGTGAAGATAAAAACCGTACTGGGGCGAAAGAAAAATCGATACTCGCTTTCATCCAATCAAACGCATCCTTCATTCATTTGCTCACTTACGATTTTCACAATGAATCACAACAACAACATAAGTTTACCCCTAAACCACATACCGTCTTTTTTTTTACCGAATCTGCTACTAGCAGAAGCAGTTTAAAAACTTTGTTGCAAAGTATAAAAAATGCTCATAATGTAAAGGTTCTCCTTTAGTTATAATGTTTTTCAAATATATTTATGGACTTTATTTTGCCTTTATGTTTTCAAAATCGTAATCAGCAGGTGGTGTGTGTTGTATGAGGAAAAGAAAAAGCAATTTACGTAAGAACAGTCACGTGTTTAATTATTCGTTTAAACCTTTCCCACATACAGACCCTTTCTGACGACTTTTGAAAATAGTCTGGCAAAAGGAGAAATTATTCAAAACGAGCAATATTTTTTTTGCCACAATGTTTTCAATTCACGTTTGTGTCGAGTTGTTTTTATAAATTGTCTGCCCCAAGAGCGAGGGTCCGGGAGATTCGAACACCGGTCGGGGCATACCAAATGCTTTAATAATGGTTGTAGTGGCTTCCGTCAGTGGTGCGGGGATAATATTCCGACCGATTTGCATGTGTCAGGATGAGCTTACCAGCAGTACTGGAAACACAGCGATAGTTGCAAGCAGTGTCAAACGCAGTATAAACAAACTCCAAGATTTAGAACCGGGCGTCCCGGGCGTCCCGGCCTCGATCCCAGCTCGTGGCGTTCATGGTGAAGTAACCTTGGTCAAAGGCTCATTTCCAACCTAGCCTTGTTTGTTTACACTGGCATCATGGTGAAGTGACCTTGGTCAAAGGCTCATTTCCTAGCCTGGTACTGGTTTGTTTACACAGGGGTCATGGAGAAGTGACCTTGGTCAAAGGCTCATTTCCTAGCCTGGTACTGCTTTGTTTACACAGGGGTCATGGTGAAGTGACCTTGGTCAAAGGTTCATTTCCTAGCCTGGTACTGGTTTGTTTACACATGGGTCATGGTGAAGTGACCTTGGTCAAAGGCTCATTTCCTAGCCTGGTACTTGTTTGTTTACACAGGGGTCATGGTGAAGTGACCTTTGTCAAAGGCTCATTTCCTAACCTGGTACTGGCTTTTTACACAGGGGTCATGGTGAAGTGACCTTGGTCAAAGGCTCATTTCCTAACCTGGTACTGGTTTGTTTACACAGGGGTCATGGTGAAGTAACCATGGTCAAAGGCTCATTTCCTAGCCTGGTACTGGTTTGTTTACACAGGGGTCATGGTGAAGTTACCTTGGTCAAAGGCTCATTTCCTAACCTGGTACTGGTTTGTTTACACAGGGGTCATAGTGAAGTGACCTGTGTCAAAGGCTCATTTCCTGGCCTGGTACTGGTTTGTTTACACAGAGGTCATGAATAAGTGTTCCGTCGACGTGATATGAATGAAGTAATGTTAACAATGGCGTAAACCCTCAATAAAACTAAAACTAATGGCAATATACCGCTGAGAAGCTTCCCCTTTATTGGCGACAGAGTGCTACTAGTAATTGAAAGCTCTCCTAATTTTCATACCAGATATTATGGGTATTTTCCACTGTTTTATGTGGGATATTCAAAGTTTTGAGAAGAAAACAACAACAAAACAAACATGTCACTGGTATATTGTCCGACTTATAATTGTGTTAAATATATTTTTCGTTAATGTATGTTATTATCGACTTCCTACCATGTCCTATTTCAATAAAGGCCACTTGACACTATTCGGTGTACTCCACCGTTATACAACAGTATATAAATCACTTATGAAGTAGTGGGAAAACGTAATTGCCCGTGTTACGTTAAACAGCTGTATATCATTCACACTGCCACCGATTGGTTCTTTATGGAGCGTAACGTGTCAGTTAAAAATGGGAACATAAGCTTTGATGAGCATAACATGTATAGAACAGAATAGAACAGACCAGAAAACAAGCGTTTTTATTTGACTTAATTTTGAAACTTCTGCAAATATTGCTAATAGTTACACAAAGTAAGTAATTAAAAGTTCAAAATTATTTTGGCTGTAAATGTTGAAAGTCATGAAAATGTACACAATTTGGCGTACTGGGTATATCTACCCAGTAAAAATGAAGCACAAACGATCAGTATTTAGATGTTTATTGTACTGGAAAGTGAAATTATTACTCTAACTCTATCCCATAATTATGATTCTAATATTTCAAGGCAACTATTGAACCGTTTTAAAACTTTGACTTTACCATCTATAATCTGGAGTTCAGCACCTTTAAATTTAATACAATATACATGCACATACGTGAAAAATAGATATGCAAGGAGTGAATTAACAACAATGTTTTAAAGAAAGAAATATAAATACATGTATATGCAGAATTCGGATGTTTGTTGAGTGGTATCAATATGAAAAAGAGTAATAAGACTTAACACTTAATTATTTACAATATTTAGTATACTTGTTTTTAAGGTTAGCCTTTATATAGTATATTCCAATGACATTTAAATAGTCTACCTTTGACAAGTTTATCATAGAAATGAATTTGTACATATATATTTACATATTATAGTGTTTTAACACCGTTTTCAACAGAATGTTGGGTTTCAATCTCCATCTCATTGTACTATGAAATATTATGTTAAACATTAGTAAATATTCATCAGGGGCATAGCTTTGCAATAATCAATGCGAAGGCCGTCTCGTGAGAAAATCAACAGTGTGGACTCTGCGTAAAGTATCGACCCGGATCAGCCTGAGCATGCCACACAGGCCTACCAGTATAGACACTTTTCGCCTCCTGTGGATTTTCTGTTTCAGGAATAACTTCTCTATACATCTATCCCCCCTAAGACGGAATGTGTCGGCCGGATCAGTCTGCGCGGACAGCGCAGGCTGATCTGGTCGATACATTACGCAGATGTCTATCACCGCAGCTGCATTTTGGGGGCATTTTGAGAAAAAATGTGTAGGCACGTGCCTACAGTGCCTAAAGGGAGCTACGCCCCTGTTCATAATTTATTTTATGTTTGCTTCTTGTAAAGTGATTACGTTATGTTAATTGTGCAACATTTGCCTGATTGTAATAAAATATATGTTATTGTATTGTATTGATATAGCTGCAACAATATACGTACCAATGGTTCCTTACTAGGCTTTGAATTGTGTTTAAGCTGGAAAAAATATACTTCATCTTGTCCGCCACGCGCATAAATCGAACATAAGACGCCCCGTTTTAAATCCCGTGCCATATCAACAACTATAACGCAATAATAATGTTGATACCAGTATCAAACGAATAATTTCTCCTTTTCCAAAATTGTTTTTAAAAATCCACAGATAAAGAACAATGATTAATTGACATAATAATGTTTAAGAAACAATGATTAATTGGCATAATAGTGTTTAAAAAACAATGATTAATTGACAAAATAGTGTTTAAAAAACAATGATTAATTGACATAATAGTGTTTAAAACACAATGATTAACTGACATACTAGTGTTTGTTTGGTAAACAGAATGATTAATTGACATAATAGTGTTTAAAAAACAATGATTAACTGGAATAATAGTGTTTAAAAAACAATGAGTAATTGACATGATAGTGTTTGTTTGGTAAACACAACGATTAATTGACATGATAGTGTTTGTTTGGTAAAAACAATGATTAATTGACATACTAGTGTTTTTTTGGTTGAATTGTGTTTCTCGCCGCTTTCAACAATATGTCAGTCATAGCACTTTTACCATATGAGACGAATCGGTGATCAGCTCGTCAGTCGTACTATTATATCCCTGCAACCCGGCTCGCCATGGAGGGAAGTCACTTTTACCATACATCACGAATCGGTGATTAGCTCATCAGTCGTACTATTATACCCCTGCAACCTAGCTCGACAAGGAGGGAAGTAACTTTTACCATATGACAGCGCGGCCTACCACTTTCTGGGCTTGTTTCCCACTGTTTCTTGTCGGCTCTGCGCGGACGGGAGACACACATCGGTGATCAGCACATCTGCGCACCATCATTTATAATGCTATCTTCCTGTATGTGGGGGACGCTAAAAACGAATGGCAGCCAAAGCCAGAACCGTATCAGCCGGCTAAATAGCGAGTGGAGTCATTGCAACTCCTGACCTCCTGCAGCAAGGATGGTCTTAGTTTCATACCATATCTATTTTTATATCAATATAAATTCCTGTTCGCCGCGATATGCTTTAGCTGTTGAAAGCGGTGTAAAATCCCAAAACAAACATAATAATAATGCTACCGGCTCGCCATGGAGGAAAGCTACTTCTACCCTTTTAAAGTGTTTGGTGTGGCCTAATGGGGTTGACATAATCGTAAACACGGAGGACTTCGATAAGTCTGAGTCAAACCTACTTGACATCCCTTAACCCTTTCCAACATAACAAATCTCCAGTAGACGACTTAATATCTAGGCTAATAATTAGGATGACATCTCTATAAATTAAAGTTTAATGGCTAGAGTTGAAATGATATAGCAAAATTATGAGCAATTTATTCTTTTTCCACAATGTTTCTAAAAGTCGTCTGCTACAGTGGCGTCCAAATGTGTTTATATGTTGGCAAGGGTTAAGGTCGGGACATACTATGACTAATACAACTTCAAAAGGATTTCAATTACATCACATAGAATGTTAATTTAGCCAAAAGATTAATGTACGTCGAGCTGAAGTCGGTAAACACCGAGGCCATTCGACTCCGATTCGTAGCGTCTTTCGTCGTCTATCAGTGGGCTAGTAATGCTATGTAAGAAGATTGCCAGTTGATTGAGAAAACATACTGCGTGCAGGAACGTCCGGATACACAGCGGTAGGCTGCCAGCTGCCCTACTCTAACCGAATAACGGATTAAAAATCAAATCAATCAATATTCATTCACACTGACTTGCAATTTAAGTATGCCACTGTGAACGCTGGCATTAGAAGATATTTACCATTTACAATTAACAAATCTGCCGCTGAGAACCTTCAACGTCTGGGGGAAGATATATGTTTATGAATGCATTATTATTGAATAAAGCTTGTCCTTTTACCACAATGTTTTCAAAAGTCGTATGCAAGTGGTAAATGGTTAACGAAAATAAGGATTCAGATCAGAGATATTGACATAAATAAGTTTGTTTGTTAACTCTTTCCCACACACTGCAGCAGAGAATTTGAATACATTTTGTAAAAACATATGGAAACGTTATATAAAAGTCAGTACAGTTATTGCAAAAATGGAAACAATATGCAACAATGAGCAATTGCTCATCATATACACTATCTTCTTTTGTCACTTTGTTTTCAAAATACGTTGGCTGCAGAGGTGTCATAAAGCGTCTATATGATGGAAAGAGTTTAATTTCTGGAATTATATCAGCACTGATATTTAATGTGATCACCCCCTCAACGAAACCCTGTCTTGTAACACTCATCCTGCTGATTGTTTAAAACCGTAATCCTCGCATATTATTTCAGACAGTTGCTTACATTTGTATGTAGACCGCGTATAGCGTCCCCTCGAGATATCATGGTTCTATCCCAGGATGCGTCATACCACAGATTCCAAGGTTTTCCTCATTGGCTCTCATGCTTGCAGGATATCAGCGCGACTGGTGCACTGGTGTCATAATAAGCTTACCAGCAGTACTGGTAATTTATCCAAAAGACGTCATGGTATGACTGAAATGACGTAATACATCATAACATCCTGCTCAGATTTGCGGGGCTAACATGTCGACTGACTCGCAGGTGTCGGGATAAATTGACCAGTAGGACTGACTCGCAGGTGTCGTGATAAATTGACCAGTAGGACTGACTCGCAGGTGTCGGGATAAATTGACCAGTAGGACTGACTCGCAGGTGTCGGGATAAATTGACCAGTAGGACTGACTCGCAGGTGTCGGGATAAATTGACCAGTAGGACTGGTAACCTACCAAGGAAATCACGTGAAATAACTACAAACAGTTTGAAAGCGACGTAAAACATCATATAAACATACAAACAAATGAGCCGTCCCACGAGAAAACCAACATTATGAACTCTGCGAAATTCATCGACTTAGATCAGCCCGCGCAGTTCGCGTAGGCTAATCGAGGCCGACACATTCCGTCTCAGGGGGATAGAGGTATCGAATAATGACTCCTGAAACAGAAAATCCACAAGAGCCGAAAAGTGTTTGTCCGGGTAAGCCTGCATAAGGCGTCAACTATCATCTGAATCAGGGAAAAGGGTAAATACATTATGTGAAGAAAATACTTAAAGGGAGATAACTATGGCGGAATAAATAAACCCGTAGTTGTAGTAGCCGTTCTTTGTCAATCCGCCCTGTATATATGTATAAATGTATGTATGAGATGTGTATGTGTATGTAAGTATATGTATGTATTAGGATGTGTATGTATTTGTATGTATATATGTGTATGTATATATGTATATGTAAGTGTTTATATGGGTGAACGTATGTGTGTGTGTGTGTGTGCATGAATGTAAATGAAGATATATGTATGTAACTTGAAGGCCATATGCTAGATAAGATTGTTTTCTTTGAACATCAAAATATATCTTAATATGTTACCTTCATTAGATAAAGAAAATTATTATTATTATTATTATCATCATTATTATTATTTTTATTATTCATATTCGTACGGTGAAGACCGTTACAGGATATGGATTCATCTGCGTACAGTGAAGACCCAATCACTAAGTCTCACCAGTCTACCGTTAAGGGGTCTTTGTTCATCTGTGTACACTGAAGACCCTGGCGCTTAGTCTCACCAGTCTATCGTTAAAGGGTCTTGATTCATCTGCGAACAGTGAAGACCCAGGCGCTTAGTCTCACCAGTCTATCGTTAAGGGATACTGATGCATCTGCCTATGGTAAAGACCAAGGTACCTAGTCTCACCAGTCTACCGTTAAAAGATCTTGATTTATCTGTGTACACTGAAGACCCAGGCTCATAGTCTCACCAGTTTAGTCTCACCTGTCTATCGGTTAGGGGTCTTGATTTATCTGCGTACAATGTAGACACAGGCGTTCAGTCTCACCAGTCTATCGTTAACGGGTCTTGATTCATCAGCGTACAATGAAGACCCAAGCATTAAGTATCACCAGTCTACCGTTAAGGGGTCTTCATTCATCTGCCTACGATGAAGACCCAAGCATTAAGTATCAACAGTCTACCGTTAAGGGGTCTTCATTCATCTGCCTACGATGAAGACCCAAGCATTAAGTATCACCAGTCTACCGTTAAGGGGTCTTCATTCATCTGCCTACGATGAAGACCCAAACATTAAGTATCAACAGTCTACCGTTAAAGGGTCTTCATTCATCTGTCTACAATGAAGACAAAAGCATTAAGTATCACCAGTCCATCGTTAAAGGGTACCGATTCATCTGCCTACGGTGAAGACCCAGGCGGTTAGTCTGAGCAGTGTACCGTTATGATTCATCTGCCTACAGTAAAGAGCCAGTTTTTCAGTATCACCAGTCTACCGTTAAGGGCTCTTGATTTATCTACCTACAGTAAAGAGCCAGTTTCTCAGTATCACCAGTCTACCGTTAAGGGCTCTTGATTTATCTGCCTACTGTAAAGAACCAGTTTCTCAGTATCACCAGTCTACCGTTAAGGGCTCTTGATTTATCTGCCTACAGTAAAGAGCCAGTTTCTCAGTATCACCAGTCTACCGTTAAGGGGTCTTGATTTATCTGCGTAAACTGAAGAGACAGACTGTTAGTATCACCAGTCTACCGTTAAGGGGTCTTGATTTATCTGCGTACAATAAAGACCCTGACTCTTAGTATCACCAGTCTACCGTTAATGGGTCTTGAAATATCTGCGTACAGTGAAGACCCAGACTGTTAGTCTCGCCAGTCTGCCATTAAGGGGTCTTGAAATATCTGCGTACACTGACAACGCAGACTGTTAGTATCACCAGTCTACCAGTTGGGGTCTTGATTTATCTGCGTACAATGGAGACACGGACTCTTAGTATCACCAGTCTACCAGTTAGGGGTCTTGATTTATCTGCGTACAATGGAGACACGGACTCTTAGTATCACCAGTCTACCAGTTAGGGGTCTTGATTTATCTGCGTACAATGGAGACACGGACTCTTAGTATCACCAGTCTACCAGTTAGGGGTCTTGATTTATCTGCGTACAATGGAGACACGGACTCTTAGTATCACCAGTCTACCAGATAGGGGTCTTGATTTATCTGCGTACATTGAAGACACGGACTCTTAGTATCACCAGTCTACCGTTAAGGGGTCTTGATTTATCTGCGTACAGTGAAGACCCAGACTGTTAGTCTCGCCAGTCTACCGTTAATGGCTCTTGATTTATCTGCGTACAGTGGAGAAACAGACTGTTAGTATCACCAGTCTACCAGTTAGGGGTCTTGATTTATCTGCGTACAATGGAGACACGGACTCTTAGTATCACCAGTCTACCAGTTAGGGGTCTTGATTTATCTGCGTACAATGGAGACACGGACTTTTAGTATCACCAGTCTACCAGTTAGGGGTCTTGATTTATCTGCGTACATTGAAGACACGGACTCTTAGTATCACCAGTCTAACGTTAAGGGGTCTTGATTTATCTGCGTACAGTGAAGACCCAGACTGTTAGTCTCGCCAGTCTACCGTTAAGGGCTCTTGATTTATCTGCTTACAGTGGAGAAACAGACTGTTAGTCTCGCCAGTCTACCGTTAAGGGGTCTTGATTTATCTGCGTACACTGGAGACACAGACTGTTAGTATCACGAGTCTACCAGTTAGGGGTCTTGATTTATCTGTGTACACTGAAGACACATACTCTTAGTATCACGAGTCTACCAGTTAGGGGTCTTGATTTATCTCCGTACAATGAAGACACAGACTGTTAGTATCACCAGTCTACCAGTTAGGGGTCTTGATTTATCTGCGTACACTGAAGACACGGATTCTTAGTATCACCAGTCTACCAGTTAGGGGTCTTGATTTATCTGCGTACAGTGAAGACACAGACTGTTAGTATCACCAGTCTACCAGTTAGGGGTCTTGATTTATCTGTGTACAAGGAATCCGCTGTGGTCGAGTGGTTAGCGTCGGGGATTTCGAAACCGGGTGTCCCGGGTTCGATCCCCAGTCGCGGCACTACGGTCATGATGGTGTGCCCTTGGGCAAGGCACATTTTCTAGCCTTGTACTGGTTTGTTTACCCAGGGATCATGACTAATTAAATTTAATTGCGCGCTAAATGACCTTAGCTGTCGATGCGCCATAAAACAATATACATTCATTATCTGCGTACAATGAAGACCTAGTTATACAAATATAGATCTATATCTTCCGAAAAAAATCAAAGAAAGTGTGGCCGCAATAGTTTAGTAATGTAACTTAATATCCGTATACATACAAGATTTTAGACAGTCCTAGATACAACTTAAGTCAGTCCTAGATAAGACTTTAGTCAGTCCTATATAAGACTTTAGTCAGGCCTAGATAAGACTTTAGTCAGTCCTAGATAACACTTTAGTCAGTCCTAGATAACACTTTAGTCAGTCCTAGATAAGGCTTTAGTCAGGCCTAGATAACACTTTAGTCAGTCCTAGATAAGACTTTAGTCAGGCCTAGATAACTCTTTAGTCAGGCCTAGATAAGACTTTAGTCAGTCCTAGATCAAACTTTAGTCAGTCCTAGATAAAACTTTAGTCGGTCCTAGATAAAACTTTAGTCAGTCCTAGATAAAACTTTAGTCAGACCTAGATACGACTTTAGTCAGGCCTAGATAAGACTTTAGGTAGTCCTAGATAACACTTTAGTCGGTCCTAGATAAAACTTTAGTCAGTCCTAGATAACACTTTAGTCAAGCCTAGATAAAACTTTAGTCAGTCCTAGATAACACTTTAGTCAGTCGTAGATAAGACTTTAGTCAGGCCTACATGTAGATAAAACTTTAGTCAGGCCTATATAAGACTTTAGACAGTCCTAGATCAAACTTTAGTCAGTCCTAGATAAAACTTTAGTCGGTCCTAGATCAAACTTTAGTCAGTACTAGATAACACTTTAGTCAGGCCTAGATACGACTTTAGTCAGGCCTAGATAAGACTTTAGTCAGTCCTAGATAAGACTTTAGTCAGTCCTAGATAACACTTTAGTTGGTTCTAGATAAAACTTTAGTCAGGCCTAGATAACACTTTAGTCAGTCCTAGATAAGGCTTTATTCAGGCCTAGATAAGGCTTTAATCAGTCCTAGACAAGATTTTAGTCAATCCTAGATAAGACTTTAGTCAGGCCTAGATAAAACTTTAGTCAGGCCTAGATAAGACTTTAGTCAGTCCTAGATAACACTTTAGTCAGGCCTAGATACGACTTTAGTCAGGCCTAGATAAGACTTTAGTCAGTCCTAGATAAGACTTTAGTCAGTCCTAGATAACACTTTAGTTGGTTCTAGATAAAACTTTAGTCAGGCCTAGATAACACTTTAGTCAGTCCTAGATAAGGCTTTATTCAGGCCTAGATAAGGCTTTAATCAGTCCTAGACAAGATTTTAGTCAATCCTAGATAAGACTTTAGTCAGGCCTAGATAAAACTTTAGTCAGGCCTAGATAAGACTTTAGTCAGTCCTAGATAAAACTTTAGTCAGTCCTAGATAAAACTTTAGTCGGTCCTAGATAACACTTTAGTAGTCCTAGATAAAACTTTAGTCAGGCGTAGATACGACTTTAATCAGGCCTAGATAAGACTTTAGTTAGTCATAGATAACACTTTAGTCGGTCCTAGATAAAAATTTAGTCAATCCTAGATAAAACTTTAGTCAAGCCTAGATAAAACATTTAGGTAGTCCTAGATAACACTTTAGTCAGTCCTAGATAAGACTTTAGTCAGGCCTAGATAAAACATTAGTCAGGCCTAGATAAGACTTTAGTCAGTCCTAGATAAAACTTTAGTCAGTCCTAGATAAAACTTTAGTCGGTCTTAGATCAAACTTTAGTCAGTACTAGATAAAACTTTAGTCAGGCCTAGATACGACTTTAGTCAGGCCTAGATAAGACCTAAGTCAGTCCTAGATAACACTTTAGTCGGTCCTAGATAAAACTTTAGTCAGTCCTAGATCAAACTTTAGTCAGTACTAGATAAAACTTTAGTCAGTACTAGATAAAACTTTAGTCAGGCCTAGATACGACTTTAGTCAGGCCTAGATAAGACTTTAGTCAGTCCTAAATAACACTTTAGTCGGTCCTAGATAAAACTATAGTCAGTCCTAGATAAAACTTTAGTCAGGCCTAGATAAACTTTAGTCAGTCCTAGATAATACTTTTAGTAAGTCCTAGATAAAACTTAAGTCAGGCCTAGATAAGACATTAGTCAGGCCTAGATAACTCTTTAGTCAGTCATAGATAAGACTTTAGTCAGTCCTAGATCAAACTTTAGTCAGGCCTAGATAAGACTTTAGTCAGGCCTAGATAAAACTTTGGTCAGTCCTAGATAAAACTTTAGTCAGGCCTAGATAAGACTTTAGTCAGGCCTAGATAAGACTTTAGTCAGGCCTAGATAAAACTTTAGTCAGTCCTAGATAAAACTTTAGTCAGGCCTAGATAAAACTTTAGTTAGTCCTAGCAGGGACATAGATAAGAGGGATAAGCAACTAAATTGAATACTAAAATATCACCCGTGTCAACACTTTTAGCAAGTAAAACTTAAAAACTATTCAAGATATGAAATTGAAATAAATATTTTCTGGAAGTTTAAACATTTTTCTATTGCAGCAGATAAAAATATTTCAATAATCTTCAGATTTTGATAATATGTTATTCTTATGAAGAATGTTAGTCTAGTAATTTTTAGAAAAAAATAAAATAATACAGAAATTCCAGTTGTTCATTGTATTCTAACTGTAGTTTAAATCTTGAGCTTTCAGGATATGTATGTTTTGTTTATGTGCCAAATATGACTTCAAAGTTTGATTTGCTACAAAATGTGAAAATTTGGACAATTTTATTTCTATGGGTGATATTTTTACCAGATAACAGGTGTACAGGTGGAGTTGCCTATCCCTCTTATCTATGTCCCTGGTCCTAGATAACACTTCAGTCAGTCCTAGATAACACTTTAGTCGATATGTACACGTACATTGCAATATTAACATATATATATATATATATATATGCACGTTTATCGAAGTATGTTGATCTTATTTAAACGAGATTGGCTCAAATGTATAAAATAGTGTATATGTTAGAGGATATAACCCATGTTTTTGCTACCAGACATGTAATAACGTTTATCTTTCTTTGTGATACAAAACATAGGACGAAATTTTCATTAAAATAAAACCTATATATGAGCCGTCCCGCGAGAAAACCAACATTTTGGCCTCTGCGTAATTATGGGGTATAAAGGTATAGAGTAATGATTCCTGAAACAGAAAAGTGTCTATCCGGGGCATGCTTTGGCTGATCCGGGTCGTTACTTTACGCAGAATCCACAATGTTGGTTTTCTCGCGGGACGGCTCATATTGTTTTGATGTGTAAATGATCTGAGGTTACTTTCATAAAATCTCAATGTTCGTTGTACCGTATTAAAGTGCATCTAAAAATAGCACTATGCAAATCTATTTATCGACTATCTAAGTTTAAATACGTTTAGTAGCTGTTGTGAAATAGTGCTGGCTATGTTAGGTGGTTACTTCGTTCTAAAAACAAATCTATTTGGTTGATTTATCGCGGGTTCAAATCCCGTAAGCACCACCGACGCACTCTAGCATTTTTTACTTTTATTTATTTTAAATCCTTAAATCAACTTTTTTCATCAATCAAAATAATTTAAATACGTTAATTGGTTCTGTAAACTCGTTATAATCTTATAAAGCAAAAATTAAGAAATAAAGAAAGACATCCTTCGTTTATAAGCCAAGTCATGAATTGAGTTAATCGTAACCCTTTCCCACATCCGACAAAAGTGTAACTAGATTTATCGCGGGTTCGAATCCTGTGTGCACCACTGTTCGACGCCCTTTAGTTATTTTCTTTTCAATCCTAAAATTATCTGTTTTTTTAATTATTCAAATAATTTAGAACCGTAGATAAGCTCAATAAACTCGTTATGATTAATGAAATACGACGAAAGAAAGATATAAATGATGAAATATAGTCTATGTTTATCAGGCTAGTTAGGCTTTCAATAAACATTATGATGTAAAACTTTAAACCCCGTTTCTTACCGGCGAAACATATCACGGAAAAATCATCAACTTTTTTGTTTTGAATCATTGTCATTATTCGCCGGCGACTATATATTTAAAAGCTTTTCAGAATTCACACGAAAGGACGAGTTGTTATTAGGACAACCTAAATGTAAATGCCTCGAAAACAATAAGGTTGCACTTGTTTAAATACAGTAATGTATGAAACATTAGATAAGTATTTCGTGTTTCCAATGTTTTAAGTTTTCATTTTATTACATGCTCTTTGCAAATATTCACTCGTCCCTGATTAGACATGCAGCAAACGTTACTGTTGATGTACCATTACAATATCAGCATTAAATATCGTTACTGTTGAAGTACCATTACAATATCAGCATTAAATAACGTTAATGTTGAAGTACCATTACAATATAAGCATTAAATATCGTTACTGTTGAAGTACCATTACAATATCAGCATTACATAACGTTAATGTTGAAGTACCATTACAATATCAGCATTAAATAGAGAATAACTAACTGCATGTTTTTGATATAGAATTCATGTCACAAGGGAAAAAAGGGGGTAATTTGGTTAAAATCACGAAACCGTAGGTTGAGTGATTTTACACCAAATTACCCCTTTGTTCCCGAGTGACATAAATTCGATATCAAAAACATGCAGTTAGTTATTCTATTTATTATATATCTGGAATAAATCTCCACTTTATTTTAAACAACATATAAAAAAAAAATGACTTGGCCTTAGGCGTATGAATGTTACGTAACCAAATACTGCTGCTTCTATTTGGCGCCAAATGACTAGCGTTATGACGTCAAAACCGCTGACGTGACGTCATTTTCCTAGTATTTGGTCTCAGTTTTTTTTAAATTCCTAGTATTAAACCCACTTTAAATTCCAAAGATGTTCCAAATCTAAAAAAAGTAGTTCCGGCAAAAATGATATCATCACTAGTGATGATATAAAAAAAACTAAAAGTGTTATCGTCACAGTGTTAGTTATCATTTTTTAAAAATTGATATTGATTTTATGTCACTTAAATTTCAATGCAAAATTTGGATAGGTATGTAATAAATAACGTTACTGTTGAAGTACCATTACACTATCAGCATTAAATAACGTTAATGTTGAAGTACCATTACAATATCAGCATTAAATAGAGAA
Organism: Serripes groenlandicus; assembly: GCA_031761405.1. Taxonomy (NCBI): domain Eukaryota; kingdom Metazoa; phylum Mollusca; class Bivalvia; order Cardiida; family Cardiidae; genus Serripes; species Serripes groenlandicus. Next base: position 3,240,453 of record JASEVX010000003.1, read on the forward strand.
TAACTAACTGCATGTTTTTGATATAGAATTTATGTCACAAGGGAAAAAGGGGGTAATTTGGTTAAAATCACGAAACTGTAGGTTGAGTGATTTTACACCAAATTACCCCTTTGTTCCCGAGTGACATAAATTCGATATCAAAAACATGCAGTTAGCTATTCTATTTATTATATATCTGGAATAAATCTCCACTTTATTTTAAAGAAACATATAAAAAAAAATGACTTGGCCTTAGGCGTATGAATGTTACGTAACCAAATACTGCTGCTTCTATTTGGCGCCAAATGACTAGCGTTATGACGTCAAAACCGCTGACGTGACGTCATTTTCCTAGTATTCGGTCTCAGTTTTTTTAAAATTCCTAGTATTAAAACACTTTAAATTCCAAAGATGTTCCAAATCTAAAAAAAGTAGTTCCGGCAAAAATGATATCATCACTAGTGATGATATAAAAAAACTAAAAGTGTTAGCGTCACAGTGTTAGTTATCATTTTTTTTAAAAATTGATATTGATTTTATGTCACTTAAATTTCAATGCAAAATTTGGATAGGTATATAATAAATAACGTTAATGTTAAAGTAACATTATAGGGATAATACACATTTTCGAGGGCGTGAACATCTGCGGACGCCCTTAAATGTGTTTATGCCCGAGTGCGAAGCACGAGGGCATACACACATTTAAGGGCGTCCGCAGATGTTCACGCCCGAGAAAATGTGTATTTTCGCTATTATTGCATAAAATAAGAGCAAACATCCAACATACAGTCCGCTGTAACGTTCAGTTGTACGATAACCGCCGATGAACATGACCCGATAACGCATGTGACGTCATAAACACATGTGACGTCATAAAGTAAACAAGTAATGTTTTACATATCCACGAACCGGGCCTACATCAAGGTTGCCATCGCTGAGTCGACACGGGTCGAATTAAATAAATGGTTTTGGATTATTTTATGCTCTTTAACTGTGAATCTAGTGCATGTTACCGATTATCGAGTTAAAGAAGCTGATGTTATTGTTAACCCAACAAATTGCTCCTATTCTAGGGGAGATGCAGCGTCCATGTTTTGTTTACTAACGGTGCCCGGGTAATGCATATGTAAAACATCTAACCGGTCTGAAACGGCACGTACGCGCGAGAATCGCTTTGTTTATACACGTTTTCTCGCCGTTTACGCCCGGCTTTTGCAATGTTTCTGTATCCCTTAAGCGGGCGTAAAACATAGATTTTATGCAATAATACAATATCAGCATTAAATAACGTTAATGTTGAAGTACCATTACAATATCAGCATTAAATAACGTCATTTTGTCTTTTGAATACTAGTTTCTGAAAGTTCTTTTCAAGTTCAAAGAAACGTCATGATTTGTGTAGAGTTCAGAAAATGTAAAATCATTTATTTTAAAAATAGTTAAATGTATGGACTGTTTCTACTCTATAACTAGTCCATAGCAGGCTGCTCTCTGATTGGCAAATTAGTTTACACAAATAAATCCGTTATTTACAATACTTCTGATTCACCACCACGTATTATATCATTGTATTCAACACAGAATATATTATTTACATTAAAGAAACTATGTTTTGCTTTTTTTCTCAACAATGCAATGCTGTTTGGAAAACGTGCATAACACTTTTCTTGATTTCTTATTCATTTTCGATGATGAACGATCGTAACATTACGATGACACTTGCTCTTGACACGAGTTGAAAACTACCAAAGATGCTCAAAAACTTAATATAATACCCTAAAAAGAGGAAATACAGGTGCTTCAGAATGTTCAAATTTAAAAAAAGAACAAACTCTGATCAAACGAACCAACAGATATATATAAAAAAATATGTTCTATCGCACCCAATAAATTTCGTAAAACATTTTTTGAATTTGTAATTGGGCTCACAACAGTCACGTTGCTTGCATTATACATATACTATATTATAACATTATTGTATGCATCAAAACCGAGGGCGCTCACCCTGTTAGTATCACTAGTCTACCAGTTAGGGGTCTTGATTTATCTGCGTACAATGGAGACACGCACTCTTAGTATCACCAGTCTACCAGTTAGGGGTCTTGATTTATCTGCGTACACTGAAGACACGGACTCTTAGTATCACTAGTCTACCGTTAAGGGGTCTTGATTTATCTGCGTACAATGAAGACACAGACTGTTAGTATCACCAGTCTACCAGTCTACCAGTTAGGGGTCTTGATTTATCTGCGTACAATGGAGACACGGACTCTTAGTATCACGAGTCTACCAGTTAGGGGTCTTGATTTATCTGCGTACACTGAAGACACGGACTGTTAGTATCACCAGTCTACCAGTTAGGGGTCTTGATTTATCTGCGTACAATGAAGACACAGACTGTTAGTATCACGAGTCTACCAGTTAGGGGTCTTGATTTATCTGCGTACAATGGAGACACGGACTCTTAGTATCACCAGTCTACCAGTTAGCGGTCTTGATTTATCTGCGTACAATGAAGACACAGACTGTTAGTATCACCAGTCTACCAGTTAGGGGTCTTGGTTTATCTCCGTACAATGGAGACACGGACTCTTAGTATCACCAGTCTACCAGTTAGGGATTTATCTGCGTACAATGGAGACACCGGCGCTTACCGCTAAGGTCTACCCAGGCGTTTATTGTGTTATACAAATGTAGATCTATATCTTCCGAAAAAATCAAAGAAAGTGTGGCCGCAATAGTTTAGTAATGTAACGTAATATCCGTATACATACAAGATTTAAGACAGATAAGACAAAATGACGTTATTTAATGCTGATATTGTAATGGTACTCTACATTAACGTTATTTAATGCTGATATTGTAATGGTACTTTAACATTAACGTTATTTAATGCTGATATTGTAATGGTACTTCAACATTAACGTTATTTAATGCTGGTATTGTAATGGTACTTCAACATTAACGTTATTTAATGCTGATATTGTAATGGTTCTTCAACATTAACGTTATTGAATGCTGGTATTGTAATGGTACTTCAACATTAACGTTATTTAATGCTGATATTGTAATGGTACTTCAACATTAACGTTATTTAATGCTGATATTGTAATGGTACTTCAACATTAACGTTTGCTGCATGTCTAATCAGGGACGAGTGAATACTTGCAAAGAGCGTGTAATAAAATGAAAACTTAAAACATTGGAAACACGAAATACTTATCTAATGTTCTATAACTAATTGTATTTAAACAATTGCAACCTTATTGTTGTCGAGGCATTCACATTTGGTTTATCCTAATAACAACTCGTCCTCCCGTGTGAATTCTGAAAAGCTTTTAAATGTATAGTCGCCGGCGACTAATGACAATGATCCAAAACAAAAAAGTTGATGATTTTTCCGTGATATGTTTCGCCGGTAAGAAACGGGGTTTTAAGTGTTACATCATAATGTTTATTGAAAGCCTAACTTGCCTGATAAACTGACTTAAGTTGTATCTAGGACTGTCTAAAATCTTGTATGTATACGGATATTAAGTTCCATTACTAAATTATTGCGGCAACACTTTGATTTTTTCGGAAAATATAGATCTACATTTGTATAACACAATAAACGCCTGGGTAGACCTTAGCGGCAAGCGCCTGTGTCTCCATTGTACGCAGATAAATCAAGACCCCTAAACGGTAGACTGGTGATACTAAAACCTAGGTCTTCATTGTACGCAGATAAATCAAGACCCCTATATGGTAGGCTCGTAATACTAAGAGTCTGTGTCTCCATTGTACGCAGATAAATCAAGAGCCCTTAACGGTAGACTGGTGATACTAAAAACCTAGGTCTTCATTGTACGCAGATATTTCAAGACCCATTAACGGTAGACTGGTGATACTAAGAGTCAGGGTCGTTATTGTATGCAGATAAATCAAGACCCCTTAACGGTAGACTGGTGATACTAAGAGTCTGTGTCTTCGCTGTACGCAGATAAATCAAGACCCCTAACTGGTAGACTGGTGATACTAACAGTCTGTGTCTTCAGTGTGCGCAGATAAATCAAGATCCCTAACTGGTAGACTGGTGATACTAAGAGTCCGTGTCTTCATTGTACGCAGATAAATCAAGACCCCTAACTGGTAGACTGGTTATACTAAGAGTCTGTGTCTTTACTGTACGCAGATAAATCAAGACCCCCAACTGGTAGACTGGTGATACTAAGAATCCGTGTCTTCAGTGTACGCAAAGAAATCAAGATCCCTAACTGGTAGACTGGTGATACTAAGAGTCCGTGTCTTCAGTGTACGCAGATAAATCAAGACCCCTAACTGGTAGACTGGTGATACTAAGAGTCCGTGTCTTCATTGTACGCAGATAAATCAAGACCCCTAACTGGTAGACTGGTTATACTAAGAGTCTGTGTCTTCACTGTACGCAGATAAATCAAGACCCCTTAACGGTAGACTGGTGATACTAACAGTCTGTGTCTTCAGTGTACGCAGATAAATCAAGACCCCTTAACGGTAGACTGGTGATACTAACAGTCCGTGTCTCCATTGTACGCAGATAAATCAAGACCCCTAACTGGTAGACTGGTGATACTAAGAATCCGTGTCTTCAGTGTACGCAGATAAATCAAGACCCCTAACTGGTAGACTCGTAATACTAAGAGTCTGTGTCTTCAGTGTACGCAGATAAATCAAGACCCCTAACTGGTAGACTGGTGATACTAACAGTCTGTGTCTTCAGTGTACGCAGATAAATCAAGACCCCCTAAATGGTAGACTGGTGATACTAACAGTCTGTGTCTTCAGTGTACGCAGATAAATCAAGACCCCTAACTGGTAGACTGTTGATACTAACAGTCTGTGGCTTCAGTGTACGCAGATAAATCAAGACCCCTTAATGGTAGACTCGTAATACTAAGAGTCTGTGTCTTCAGTGTACGCAGATAAATCAAGAGCCCCTAAATGGTAGACTGGTGATACTAACGGTCAGGGTCTTCATTGTACGCAGATAAATCAAGACCCCTAACTGGTAGACTGGTGATACTAACAGTCTGTGTATTTAGTGTCCGCAGATAAATCAAGACCCCTAACTGGTAGACTGGTGATACTAACAGTCTGTTTCTCCACTGTACGCAGATAAATCAAGACCCCTTCACGGTAGACTGGTGATACTAACAGTCTGTGTCTTCAGAGTACGCAGATATTTCAAGACCCCTTAATGGCAGATTGGCGAGACTAACAGTCTGGGTCTTCACTGTACGCAGATATTCCAAGACCCATTAACGGTAGACTGGTGATACTAAGAGTCAGGGTCTTTATTGTACGCAGATAAATCAAGACACCCTTAACGGTAGACTGGTGATACTAAGAGTGTATCTTCACTGTACGCAGATAAATCAAGACCCATTAACGGTAGAATGGTGATACTAACAGTCCGTGTCTTCACTGTACGCCTAAATGTTAGACTGGTGATACTGAGAAACTTATAACGGTACACTGCTCAGACTAACCGCCTGGGTCTTCATGGTAGGCAGATGAATCGGTAACCTTTAACGATGGACTGGTGATACTTAATGCTTGGGTCTTCACCATAGGCAGACGAATCAAAACCCTTTAACGATAGACTGGTGAGACTAAGTACCTGGGTCTTCACCATAGGCAGAGGAATCAAAACCCTTTAACGATATACTGGTGGGACTAAGTACCTGGGTCTTCACCATAGGCAGACGAATCAAAACCCTTTAACGATAGACTGGTGAGACTAAGTACCTGGGTCTTTACCATAGGCAGACGAATCAAAACCCTTTAACGATAGACTGGTGAGACTAAGTACCTGGGTCTTCACCATAGGCAGACGAATCAAAACCCTTTAACGATAGACTGGTGAGACTAAGTACCTGGGTCTTCACCATAGGCAGACGAATCAAAACCCTTTAACGATAGACTGGTGAGACTAAGTACCTGGGTCTTCACCATAGGCAGACGAATCAAAACCCTTTAACGATAGACTGGTGAGACTAAGTACCTGGGTCTTCACCATAGGCAGACGAATCAAAACCCTTTAACGATAGACTGGTGAGACTAAGTACCTGGGTCTTCACCATAGGCAGACGAATCAAAACCCTTTAACGATAGACTGGTAAGACTTAGTACCTGGGTCTTCACCATAGGCAGACGAATCAAAACCCTTTAACGATAAACTGGTGAGACTAAGTACCTGGGTCTTCACCATAGGCAGACGAATCAAAACCCTTTAACGATAGACTGGTGAGACTAAGTACCTGTGTCTTTACCATAGGCAGACGAATCAAAACCCTTTAACGATAGACTGGTGAGACTAAGTACCTGGGTCTTCACCATAGGCAGACGAATCAAAACCCTTTAACGATAGACTGGTGAGACTAAGTACCTGGGTCTTCACCATAGGCAGACGAATCAAAACCCTTTAACGATAGACTGGTGAGACTAAGTACCTGGGTCTTTACCATAGGCAGACGAATCAAAACCCTTTAATGATAGACTGGTGAGACTAAGTACCTGGGTCTTCACCATAGGCAGACGAATCAAAACCCTTTAACGATAGACTGGTGAGACTAAGTACCTAGGTCTTCACCATAGGCAGACGAATCAAAACCCTTTAACGGTAGACTGGTGAGACTAAGTACCTGGGTCTTCACCATAGGCAGACGAATCAAAACCCTTTAACGATAGACTGGTGAGACTAAGTACCTGTGTCTTTACCATAGGCAGACGAATCAAAACCCTTTAACGGTAGACTGGTGAGACTAAGTACCTGGGTCTTCACCATAGGCAGACGAATCAAAACCCTTTAACGATAGACTGGTGAGACTATGAGCCTGGGTCTTCAGTGTACACAGACGAATCAAGACCCTTTAACGATAGACTGGTGAGACTAAGTACCTGGGTCTTCACCATATGCAGATGAATGAATCGGTATCCCTTAACGATAGACTGGTGAGACTAAGCGCCTGGGTCTTCAGTGTACACAGACGAATCAAGACCCTTTAACGATAGACTGGTGAGACTAAGTACCTGGGTCTTTACCATAGGCAGACGAATCAAAACCCTTTAATGATAGACTGGTGAGACTAAGTACCTGGGTCTTCACCATAGGCAGACGAATCAAAACCCTTTAACGATAGACTGGTGAGACTAAGTACCTGGGTCTTCACCATAGGCAGACGAATCAAAACCCTTTAACGATAGACTGGTGCGACTAAGCGCCTGGGTCTTCAGTGTACACAGATGAATCAAGACCCTTTAACGATAGACTGGTGAGACTAAGCGCCTGGGTCTTCAGTGTACACAGATGAATCAAGACCCTTTAACGATAGACTGGTGAGACTAAGCGCCTGGGTCTTCAGTGTACACAGATGAATCAAGACCCATTAACGATAGACTGGTGAGACTAAGCGCCTGGGTCTTCAGTGTACACAGATGAATCAAGACCCTTTAACGATAGACTGGTCTTCATGTTTCAAAGCATTGTTTGGAAAGGAGGAATTGCCCATTGTCAGCAATTGCTCCGTTTGCAAATACACTTTCAACATTCGTATGTAACTAAGTAGCTATAACGGAAACGGTTCAACCCTTTCCCGCTTACAGTCGCTTGTTGACGCAAGCGCAGCAGATGGCTGCAACATTGTTTAACGTGACTCATTTCCTCTTTTTCCACAAAGGTTTCACTTATATATTTTTCCCCTTGATGTAAGGCAACATTGCTCGTTATCATATATCTCTAGCATGTTATTCAAAATGTGTCGAGTAAAAGAATGTCCATAGAAAAACGTTCAAATATGAAACGAATTAATTTGAAACGTGTTTGAAAGCATTGTGTGAAAAGGAGGAATTGCTCATTGTCAGCAATAGCTCCATTTTCAACAATATTTTCAATATTCGAACTGTTATAGTATCACGGAAAGCGTTCCGCTTCCACGGGGAGGATGTAATCATTTTCCGCTTACAAATGTGCAGCAGACGACAATCGAAAACATTGTGACAAAAGAAGAAATTTCTTATCGTAGGTGTACGCCGAGGTATCAACCGAGGTGTACGCTCTAAGTACTACACCACCGAGGTGAGCCCTCTAAGTACTACACCTTCGAGGGGTACACTCTAAGTACTACACCACCGAGGTGTACCCTCTAAATACTACACCTCCGAGGTGTACCCTCTAAATACTACACCTCCGAGGTGTACGCTCTAAATACTACACCACCGAGGTGTACGCTCTAAGTACTACACCTTCGAGGTGTACGCTCTAAATACTACACCACCGAGGTGTACACTCTAAGTACTACACCACCGAGGTGTATGCTCTAAGTACTACACCACCGATGCGTACACTCTAAACACTACACCACCGAGGTGTACACTCTAAGTACTACACCACCGAGGGGTACACTCTAAGTATTACACCACCGAGGCGTATGCTCTAAGTACTACACCACCGAGGTGTACACTCTAAGTACTACACCACCGAGGGGTACACTCTAAGTACTACACCACCGAGGTGTACACTCTAAGTACTACACCACCGAGGTGTACGCTCTAAGTACTACAACACCGAGGCGTATGCTCTAAGTACTACACCACCGAGGGATACACTCTAAGTACTGCAATACCGATGTGTACCCTCTAAATACTACACCACCGAGGTGTACCCTCTAAATACTACACCACCGAGGTGTACGCTCTAATTACTACACTACCGAGGTGTACGCTCTAAGTACTACACCACCGAGCTGTATGCTCTAAATACTACAATACCGAGGTGTACGCTCTAAGTACTACACCACCGAGTTGTACCCGCTAAGTACTACACCTTCGAGGGGTTAACTCTAAGTACTACACCACCGAGGTGTACCCTCTAAATACTACACATCCGAGGTGTACGCTCTTAATACTACACCACCGAGGTGTACGCTCTAAGTACTACACCACCGAGGTGTACGCTCTAAATACTACACCTCCGAGATGTATGCTCTAAGTATTACACCACCGAGGCGTACTCTCTAAGTACTACACCTCCGAAGGGTACACTCTAAGTACTACACCACCGAGGCGTACACTCTAAGTACTACACCACCGAGGGGTACACTCTAAGTACTACACCACCGAGGGGTACACTCTAAGTACTACACCACCGAGGCGTACGTTTTAAGTTCTACACCACCGAGGCGTACGCTCTAAGTACTGCACTGCCGATGTGTACCCGCTAAATACACCACCGAGGTGTACGCTCTAAATACTACACCACCGAGGTGTACGCTCTAAGTACTAAACCACCGAGGTGTACGCTCTAAATACTACACCTCCGAAGTGTACCCTCTAAGTACTACACCACCGAGGTGTACGCTCTAAATACTACACCACCGAGGTGTACGCTCTAAATACTGCACCTCCGAGCGGTACACTCTAAGTACTACACCACCGAGGGGTACACTCTAAGTACTACACCACCGAGCGGTACACTCTAAGTACTACACCACCGAGGGGTACACTCTAAGTACTACACCACCGAGGCGTACACTCTAAGAACTACACCACCGAGGCGTACACTCTAAGTACTGCACCACCGAGGTGTACACTCTAAGTACTACACCACAGAGGGGTACACTCTAAGTACTACACCACGGAGGCGTATGCTCTAAGTACTACACCACCGAGGGGTACACTCTAAGTACTACACCACCAAGGCGTACACTCTAAGTACTACACCACAGAGGGGTACACTCTAAGTACTACACCACCGAGGCGTACACTATAATTACTCTACACCACCGAGGGGTACACTCTAAGTACTACACCACCGAGGCGTACACTCTAAGTCTACACCACCGAGGCGTACACTCTAAGTACTACACCACCGAGGGGTACACTCTAAGTACTACACCACCGAGCGGTACACTCTAAGTACTACACCACCGAGGGGTACACTCTAAGTACTACACCACCGAGGCGTACACTCTAAGTACTACACCACCGAGGCGTACACTCTAAGTACTGCACCACCGAGGTGTACACTCTAAGTACTACACCACAGAGGGGTACACTCTAAGTACTACACCACCGAGGCGTATGCTCTAAGTACTACACCACCGAGGGGTACACTCTAAGTACTACACCACTGAGGCGTACACTCTAAGTACTACACCACCGAGGGTACACTCTAAGTACTACACCACCGAGGCGTACACTCTAAGTAGTACTCTACACCACCGAGGGGTACACTCTAAGTACTACACCACCGAGGGGTACACTCTAAGTACTCTACACCACCGAGGGGTACACTCTAAGTACTACACCACCGAGGCGTATGCTCTAAGTACTACACCACCGAGGGGTACACTCTAAGTACTACACCACCGAGGCGTACACTCTAAGTACTACACCACAGAGGGGTACACTCTACGTACTACACCACCGAGGCGTACACTCTAAGTACTCTACACCACCGAGGGGTACACTGTAAGTACTACACCACCGAGGCGTACACTCTAAGTACTACACCACCGAGGCGTACACTTTAAGTACTACACCACCGAGGGGTACACTCTAAGTACTCTACACCACCAAGGTGTACACTCTAAGTACTACACCACCGAGGGGTACACTCTAAGCATTGCACCACCGAGGCGTACACTCTAAGTACTACACCACCGAGGGGTACACTCTAAGTACTACACCACCGAGGCGTACACTCTAAGTACTACACCACCGAGGGGTACACTCTAAGTACTCTACACCACCGAGGTGTACACTCTAAGTACTACACCACCGAGGGGTACACTCTAAGCATTACACCACCGAGGCGTACACTCTAAGTACTACAACACCGAGGTGTATGCTCTAAGTACTACACCACCGAGGGATACACTCTAAGTACTACACCACCAAGGCGTACACTCTAAGTACTACACCACCGAGGGGTACACTCTAAGTATTACACCACCGAGGCGTACACTCTAAGTACTACACCACCGAGGTGTACACTCTAAGTACTACACCACCGAGCTGTACACTCTTAGTACTCTACACCACTGAGGTGTACACTCTAAGTACTACACCACCGAGGGGTACACTCTAAGCATTACACCACCGAGGCGTACACTCTAAGTACTACAACACCGAGGCGTATGCTCTAAGTACTACACCACCGAGGGATACACTCTAAGTACTACACCACCGAGGCGTACACTCTAAGTACTACACCACCGAGGGGTACACTCTAAGTATTACACCACCGAGGCGTACACTCTAAGTACTACACCACCGATGTGTACACTCTAAGTACTACACCACCGAGGGATACACTCTAAGTACTACACCACCGAGGCGTACACTATAAGTACTACACCTCCAAGGTGTACGCTCTAAACAATATACCTACGAGGTGTACGCTCTACGTACTACACCACCGAGGTAACTTACCCAGGAACGCCGTGATATAACTGAACAATTGTTGAAAGCGGCGTAAAACACCAACCAATCAATCCCCACCAAACACTTTGATGTTGTACTCAATATAATAGTTTCACTGAAACGATTATTTTAAATAATACAGCGATATGCACAGTTAGTCATGCAACATCAATCAGACATAATTATGCATGTAGTCAGATTAAAGGAGTAAATGCGTAGATCAAGTAGAATGTATAAAATTGAATGTTAAAGATTGACGGTTTTGGGCCGAAGGGTTTCAACGTTGGACCGCAACCAAGATTAATTAACTTCGAGTATATATTTGGTTTTTTGGGGTTTAACGCCGCTTTCAACATTATTTCAATTATATCACGGCGACAGTTCACGAATTCATGATCCCTGGGTAAACAAACCAGTACTAGGCTTCGAGTATATATGCGCAAAGTTGTTACGTTTGATACGCTCTTATCTGCATCGGCTTGTTTTTAATGTTTTTCATGAACAATCCATTGAATAAATCTGCCTTACCCTGGAAACGCAATGAGTTAAAAAAAGGTATGACGAGTAGAAAGCTATGATAATGCATATAACGATTTATATTTTTTTAGAATTATCAAACTGTAGACCATTTTGGAAAATACACAGACAAAAAGAAACACTGAGACGTTAAGTCTGAGCTCGCAGATTTCAGACATTATCAAGGATGTACCCCCTGTTTTAAACTGGTATATATTGAGATCATCACCAGAAGAATGAATGGACTAGCCGGGGTTCGAACTCACAAGCCCCTATATTGATTGCCCACGTCGTAACTGACTAAGATATTGCGGCTTGTCAGACGACACCTTGAAACTAATTGCTCTAATAGCGTACATTGTATTAAAGCCGCGGTCACATCTTACGGTCACTCATTTAGTTGACCGTAGTGGGGAATGACCGTAGTGGACCGTAGTTAAACGTATTAAAAGTAGTTAGACGTAGTTAACTGTAGTTCAACGTAGTTATAAACGTAGTTTGAACTTCAAGAAACCAATGATTTGGCCGTGGTTAGCACACAATTTTTCAACATGTTCAACTACGGTGAACTACGTTCAAATGAACTACGTTCAACTACGTGCGTGACCGTAAGATGTGACCGCGGCTTCAGGTGTACATCAGTAGTTTTGAAACATCCAACTTTCGGAAACAGTTCCCGTTTATCCCTACCTCACCCATTTCGACTATCAATATATCTGCGGCAGAAAACATATAGGAAAATATATAGAAATGATCGATTAATTAAAGTAATTGAATACATGAGAAAATATTTGGGGAGCAGGAAACAAGTTTTACTTTATTACGATGTTTTTAAAATATCGACTGGTTTAGATGCTTCAGAATGCGGCCATATATTCGGCCTATCAGCATTCAGTGCTTTTATTTATATGAATTATTCATGTTCTAGTCCCTGATAAATACACACAACTTTGGACACATCAAGCTGACACATTTTAAAGTTTAGGGTGGTAAGTCGAAATACTCAAGGCGAAATCTTATTTTCCAATAATGTCTGTTTCTCCGTATGAAAATAGCAAATCACATTGTTCAGATGTTGTATTTTATACCACGTATTTAATAAATAATCTAGTTCATTAAAAACTTAAATCAAATTAGCAAATTCCCATGTATATACGTATTTTGATGCATATACTGCTGACGACTTTTGAAAACATTGTGTCATGAAAAATTTCTCATCATAAAAAATTTCTCCTTTTGACACAATGTTTTCCACTTTTATTTTCAACAATTATGCTTTTCACTCATAGATTTTTCACATTTTCGTTTTCATAGTCGTCTGCCGCGGATTGGTTGTATGTAGGAAAGGATTACCAGATATGACATAGCGTAAGAATAATAAATGTAACTGCCCTCTGTCCTCTAACCAGTTCACCTGACGCTAATCTCATGTGTTGATAATATGAGATACTTGTTTACAGCGATAGGTATTTACGCCAAAGGTATTACGTATGTGATACTTCGCGTGCGGATCTTGGAACTATATTGGCAGTAAAATATCGTTTTTTCTGTTTAAACCTTTCCCACATATAGACGCTTCATGAGCAGTGTCTCCTTTTGCCTTCATGTTTTCAACTGTAATTGATAATTATAGTTACTTTAATGGATAATATTTATATGTGTTCCAATATTTTTCCCATGTCGTTGCTGCAAATGTTGTATGTTAGAAAGGGATCATCTCTTCTGGTAGTTATTTCTCCAGTAATGGGCTAATCTTTTTCCCCACATACAAACGCAATTTGCTAATAATGAGCGGTGTTTTCGTTTGTCACAACCTTTACAACATTATTCCATACATTAACTTTCATGTATAGAGATGTTCTATAGTTCTGTCTAGATGATATCAAAGCCGGTTGCTGCAGATCTTGTTGTATGCAAGAAACGGTTAATTGTTAAATAGACCAAATCACCTCAGATCAAACCATGCACGATGCGATCACGCAGCGGGCTATCGGATAATAATACGTTTTAACCTTGACCTTAAACTAACGAGCATCGCAATAAGAAGTTATTATTACGATGAACTACATTTAAATGCCTTGAAGGTTTTTGACGTAAAATATATATCATAGCATGCAATATTTGCAGATAGAGACAGATATAGAGAGAGAGGGAGGGGCGAAAGAGAAAGGGGGAGAGAGGAAGAGAGATAGAGAGAAAGAGAGAGGAGAGGAGAGAGAGAGAGAGAGAGAGAGAGAGAGAGAGAGAGAGAGAGAGAGAGAGAGAGAGAGAGAGAGAGAGAGAGAGAGAAATATAGTTAGAGAGCGATAGAGAGAGAGAGAGAGAGAGGGGAAAAAAAAGAGAGAGGTAGAGAGAGGGAGAGAGAGAGAGAGAGAGAGAGAGAGAGAGAGAGAGAGAGAGAGAGCGGGGTATCTTGAACTAACGGTCGACAAAATATGCTCCGTTATATCACGGCGGCCAGTTCACCTACTCATGCATTTCCTGGTTTGCTCACACCAGTACTCCACACAACAATCTTCCCAAGCAACTGGCTGCTTTTCCACATAGACTAAGCCCATTGGTGGAAGACGAATGACGCATGTCGCTTTGCCTTTTGTCAATCGTCGGAAAGAAAGATGGCCGAGCCGGAATTCGAACTCACAACCCCTGGATTGACAGCCCGAGTCGCTACCGACTGAGCTACCGGGGCTCGGCTCTAATAAGAAGAAGTATGATTCATTTAAATTATTTCTCGTATTTGCGATTATATTGTCACTATACTGTGCCCTAAAATGTTCCTATCCGAATCGGCATAATTTAGAGCATGCGAACATTTCGTCCTTAGACGGTTTCACTACACCGCGCTTTCTATTTTTTTCGTTTTTGCTTCATTCTGCAGTAATGTTTGTACTCGTACGACATAGACTTAGATAACTGCTGGAAGTGTCTTTAATTTGACCCCCATCTGTTTGACCTTAATACATTTCCGAACGGCAAGTCTGTAATATACATGTACACGCAGTTTGACGCATAAGCAGCAGACGACTTTTGTAAATAGTATTGCAAAAGGAGAATGTTTTCAACTCTATTCGATGCTAAAACTTTCATTTAAAGAGATTGTTCATATGCTTGTCTAGATGTTTTCAAAGTTGTCTACGTCAGATATGTGTTATGATGGAAAGGGTTAAATACTTATCATCCATGAGTCAAGCCGTACGATAACGTAAATTAGGTGGTTTTGTTATACTTAGCCATTCAAACATACAAACAATCTGCGACAGACTACTTAGAAAACATGTAACTAAAATCTGGTAAACCTTTATAAATAAGAGTGTACTCATTGTATAAACATTGTGGCAAAAGGAGAATTGGCTCATTATGAATAATTTCAATTTCATAAAATAAGGTTTTCAACAGTCGTCTGATGCAGAGGCGTCGGAAAGCGTGTGTGTGTGGAACAGTCATCTGATTCAGAGGCGTCGGAAAGCGTATGTATGTGGAACAGTCGTGTGATGCAGAGGCATCGGAAAGCGTATGTATGTGGATTTAATTCTCTTTTTGCCATAAGGTTTACAACTGTCGTCTGATGCAGACGCGTCAGAAAGCGTATGTATGTGGTAAAAGGTTAAGACGGAAGATCCCGATCAGACTGTGCGGTCGGTTTTCATATGACGTCGTCTGTTTCGTGTATAAAACCTGTTGACAACTCAGAAATGTTTGCATACAATCTTTGTACACCAGAAATATAAATATATCATTTTAAAGCTGATATTTCAGCTGCTGCCAAGTCGCTGCCAAGTAGCTGCCAAGTCGCGATACGCTGGCAATCGATCCAGGGGATGTAAGTTCGAATGCTGACTTTATCAGGGGCGTAGCTGTGTAGGCCATCTCGTGAGAAAATCAACATTGTGGACTCTGCGTTAAGTATCGACCCGGATCAGCCTAAGCATGCCATACAGGCCTACCCGGATAGACACTTTTCGCCTTCTGTTTCAGGAATCACTACTATATACATCTATCCCCCTAAGACGGAATGTGTCGGCCGGATCAGTCTGAGCGGACAGCGCAGACTGATCTGGTCGATACATTACGCAGATGTCTATCGCCGCAGCTGCAATTTGGGGCATTTTGAGAAAAAATGTGTAGTCACGTGCCTATAGTGCCTTACGGGAGCTACGTCCCTGTCTATCATGCATCCTTTATGACGAAAAACCAGTGTGACTGGCGTCATTCTTATGTCAACAATAAGTTAACAGTATGTGTGGGTAGGTAGCCAGTTGTCTGGGAAGAACGTTGTGTATTGAAACTAGAGAGCTAGGAAACACTACAAGAGAAACTGGCAGACGTGACTGTTATGGTGTTGAAAACGATGCTGATCTCCAATAAAACCATGTATGTTTCCAGCAATCAATAAAACCATGTATGTTTCCAGCAATCAATAAAACCATGTATGTTTCCAGCAATCAATAAAACCATGTATGTTTCCAGCAATCAATAAAACCATGTATGTTTCCAGCAATCAATAAAACCATGTATGTTTCCAGCAATCAATAAAACCATGTATGTTTCCAGCAATCAATCAATCTGATATATAACCATATATAAATTGGTGTCGAATGACAAATACATATATGCATATTAGCGAACAAATATTACTCAAATAAGGCGCGTCGAATGTTTTGAAGTTTTAACGTCAGCCGTTAAGGGGTATTGTTGTCTGTGTGAAAATAGACGAGGTTGCAACAATTGAAAACCCAGATCGGAACGGGCCCTCGATCATTGTGTTTGTGATCGTCCTACGTAAGAGTATGCTAAAACATCTTAAAAACATCCGAATAAAACAATGTTTCTAAATCTGATGTGAAACTTTATAGTCGCCTGCATCGAACGAAACTTTCTGGTGAAAGCTGTGCAGCATATATATAATAACATGCATAATCTTAATTAATTCAGCGTCGAAATCATTGTTAAAACATTCGGAGCAATTTCTCCCTTTCTCAAAGTGTATAAAAATGTCGTCTACCTTATGCTTATCCGGGCCGACACATTCCGTCCGTCTCAGGAGAAAAGTGTATAGCGGAACAGAAAATCCACAGGAGGCGAGAAGTGTCTGTCCGGGTTAGCCTGCGCGGCATGCTTTAGCTGATCCGGGTCGATAATTTACGTAGAGTCCATAGTGTAGGTTTTCTCGTAAAACGACTCATGTATATTGATTTAAGTTGAAAATATAGTGGCACAAGGATAATTGATCACGATGAGCAATTTCTCCATGTGTTAAAAAGAAAGTTTTCGTCTGATGCAGCAGCATCAAAATGCGTATGCACGTGGGATAGGTATAATACTTGGACATTGAACCGTATTATATAAAGAATATCAGGATAAACACTTTTCGCCTTCTGTGACTTTTCTGTTTCAGGAATAACTACTCTATACATCTATCCCCCCTAAGACGGAATGTGTCGGCCGGATCAGTCTGCGCGGACAGCGCAGGCTGATCTGGTCGATACATTACGCAGATGTCTATCGCCGCAGCTGCATTTTGGACTCTGCGTAAAGTTTATCTTTATCTACCAAGTCCAAAATCATCTCCTCTGTGAATTAAAGCGAAGCGTGTCATATCAATATCGCTTTGACGTCACACGAAATCCGACGTAGTCTGGTTCCCGGCTTCCTTTCGCAGAAATGAGGGGAAGGAACTCCAGACTAAACCCGGCGTTGCGACCAGCGTAATGTGAACCGTCTCGCGAGAAAACGAACATTATGGACTCTGCGTAAAGTTTCGGCCCTAATCAGCCTAAGCATGCCGCTCAGGCTAACACTTTTCTCTTCCTGAGGATTCTCTGTTTCAGGAATAATTACTCTATACCTCTTTCCCCCTTGAGAAGGAATGTGTCGGCCCGGATCAGTCTGATCTGGTCGATACATTACGCAGATGCCATAATGTTGGTTTTCTCGAGGGACGGCTCATACGTATGCTTATCTTATTGCTCAACAATAATGTTTATACATTAAAACATTCGTGAGCAGGGGTCTCGTAATAAGGGGAAGGAACTCCAGACTAAACCCGGCGTTGCGACCAGCGTAATGTGATCAAAGTCTTAAAAGACAATTTATTGATAACAAATAATACATAAAGCTTATTTGTATATGTTTATAGGTTACTTGTATATTTCTATAGGTTATTGACATTGTACTTCGAGACCATCGTTAGACCGAGTTCTTTAGTTAACGTCGCCGAACTTGCAAGACAATGTGCTCCAATGAAATAGGTCCAACCATAATTACGCAATAGCGGACGAAAAATATTTCAATTGCATACTTTCAAAATGTAAATAAATATGTTTTATATATTGTGTAACTCGATTGACAAGTGGGTTTCTTTTTTTTAATACTAAACTCGTAATGATAAAAATAATGTTTTAAATTTGCGAAATATTATAAATCTCATGAATATTAATGAGTCTATGTATTCTTCTACACGTTGCGTTCGCTTCGAAAAAGAGTCAAACGATTGCTGTTGATTCGCTAAGCATAACCTGCTTTAATGTCGAGATACATGTTAATCAAATCAGCTGTGAGTGACATATATATATATAGTGATGTGGGAATGCGAATTACGTGAGTGCATCATATGCTAGGTATTTTGTCTTATTATTTCTTGTAATAAGATTCGTATTTTATGTCATTTTCAACATAATTTTCATAAAGTGATTTTAAAATGATTAAATTCCATATTGTTTTCTTTAATAAAAATAGGTATTTCTATGATAAATGAGTGCATGTTAAAATGACTCTTTGATCCGTTGAATACGTGTATGGATTAATCTAATAAGTCACAGGCTCTGAACTGCAATTTCGGTATGTGTCATTGTATTATAGATCAATTCAGGTATGTGTCATAGTATTCTATATCAATTCAGGTATGTGTCATTGTATTCTAGATCAATTCAGGTATGTGTCATAGTTTTCTAGATTAATTTCGGTATGTATCATAGTTTTCTATATCAATTTCGGTATGTGTCATTGTATTCTAGATCAATTTCGGTATGTGTAATTGTATTCTAGATCAATTTCGGTATGTGTAATTGTATTTAAGACCAATTTCGGTATGTGTAATTGTATTTAAGACCAATTTCGGTATGTATCATTGTATTCTAGATCAATTTTGGTATGTGTCATTGTATTCTAGATCAAGTTCGGTATGTGTCATAGTATTCTAGATCTATTTCGGTATGTATCATAGTATTCTAGATCTATTTCGGTATGTGTAATTGTAATTTAGACCAATTTCGGTATGCGTCATTGTATTCTTTATCAATTCCGGTATGTGTCATTGTATTCTAGATCTATTTCGGTATGTATCATTGTATTCTAGATCAATTTCGGTATGTGTAATTGTATTCTAGATCAATTTCGGTATGCGTCATTTTATTCTAGATCAATTTCGGTATGTATCATAGTATTCTAGATCTATTTCGGTATGTGTCATTGTATTCTAGATCTATTTCGGTATGTATCATTGTATTCTAGACCAATTTCGGTATGTGTCATTGTATTCTAGATCTATTTTGGTATGTGTCATAGTATTCTAGATATATTTCGGTATGTATCATTGTATTCTAGACCAATTTCGGTATGTGTAATTGTATTTAAGACCAATTTCGGTATGTATCATTGTATTCTAGACCAATTTCGGTATGTGTAATTGTATTCTAGATCTATTTCGGTATGTATCATTGTATTCTAGATCAATTTCGGTATGTGTCATTGTATTCTAGATCTATTTCGGTATGTATCATTGTATTCTAGACCAATTTCGGTATGTGTCATTGTATTCTAGATCTATTTCGGTATGTATCATTGCATTCTAGATCAATTTCGGTATGTGTCATTGTATTCTAGATCTATTTCGGTATGTGTCATAGTATTCTAGATATATTTCGGTATGTATCATTGTATTCTAGACCAATTTCGGTATGTATAATTGTATTCTAGATCAATTGCGGTATGCGTCATTGTATTCTAGATCAATTTTGGTATGCGTCATTGTATTCTTTATCAATTCCGGTATGTGTCATTGTATTCTAGATCTATTTCGGTATGTATCATTGTATTCTAGATATATTTCGGTATGTATCATTGTATTCTAGATCAATTTCGGTATGCGTCATTTTATTCTAGATCAATTCGGTATGTGTCATAGTATTCTAGATCTATTTCGGTATGTATCATTGTATTCTAGATCTATTTCGGTATGTATCATTGTATTCTAGATCTATTTCGGTATGTATCATTGTATTCTAGACCAATTTCGTTATGTATAATTGTATTCTAGATCAATTTCGGTATGCGTCATTGTATTCTAGATCAATTTCGGTATGTGTCATTGTATTCTATATCAATTTCAATATGCGTCATTTTATTCTAGATCAATTTCGGTATGTGTCATTGTATTCTAGATCGATTTAGATGTGTGTCATTGTATTCTAGATCAATTTAGGTATGCGTCATGTTATTCTAGATTAATTTCGGTATGTGTCATTGTATTCTTTATCAATTTCGGTATGTGCCATTGTATTCTAGATCAATTTCGGTATGTGTCATTGTATTCTTTATCAATTCCGGTATGTGTCATTGTATTCTTTATCAATTCCGGTATGTGTCATAGTAATCTAGATCAATTTGGCACAACTGTTCATCGATAATGAACTTATATGTCAGCAAATGTCAGACATTCGTCTGCCTAACAAAGGTTAAGATCACCATTCATGGTCAACTACCATGATTCTCTACAGCCCTCCACTATTTGTACGTGTAAGTGGGGTACACATTTTTTTTCCAAAAAACCTGGTGACCTTTACTTTTCTTTATAGAGCGGGTCAGCCGGTTCGTACTGTTAGTTTCCAAACTCACAATATATCTTGATATTCTTTAACATGGCTATAGGCTATTCTAAATGCATGTTAAAACATTAGCATTGAAAGTGTGAATGTTGTGAAAATAGGGTGCAATGAGATCGCTTTTTCGAGGTTCATACTATATTAATGTAATTATTAATAATTAATTTAGAGCAAAGATATCCTTCGATAACAGTTTTGCTCAAATATTCGAATTTTGACGCCTCTGTGTGGAAGACCAATCAGACCATTAACCTTCCTACATACACCAAATCGTCGAATTTGAAAACGTGAAAAAAAAAAACATAAATTAGAGTTTCTTGGAATTATTTTAAATTTATCAAAATTTATTTAATTTCAAAGCAGACAATCAACTACATCCACAGCTTAATGATCATATAAGCGATGTTGTCACGACGGAAGGACGGTGCTTGGAGCTGGGTTATTGCAGTGGCTGTGTTGCTAAGCCAGACGTTGCTAGGGGGAATATGTCTTTCCGCCGGCATGTTCTTTGTAATGTTCCAGAGTTCGTTAAATACGTCCACGATCACGACATCTTGGCTGTGTTCTATGCCGATAACGATGTGGTTTTGCGCAAGTGAGTTATTTGTGTTTGAATCTTTTTCTAGTCAAGGAAAGGGATAATTGAGCCGTCTCGCGAGAAAACCAACATTATGGACTCTGATAAAGTGTCTGCCCTGATCAGCCTAAGCATGCCGCTCAGGCTAACACTTTTCTCTTCCTGGGGATTTTCTGTTTCAGGAATAATTACTATATACCTTTATCCCCCTGAGAAGGAATGTGTCGGCACGAATCAGTCTGATCTGTTCTTTACATTACGCAGATGCCATAATGTTGGTTTTCTCGCGGGACGGCTCATATGTATGCTTCTCTTATTGCTCAA
Organism: Serripes groenlandicus; assembly: GCA_031761405.1. Classification (NCBI taxonomy): domain Eukaryota; kingdom Metazoa; phylum Mollusca; class Bivalvia; order Cardiida; family Cardiidae; genus Serripes; species Serripes groenlandicus. The sequence continues at coordinate 3,262,173 of JASEVX010000003.1, forward strand.
CAATAATAATTATACATTAAAACATACATGAGCATGGTCTCGTTTTTCGTCCAATGAAATCGCAAGATACCACAAACCATAAGTTCTGCTATCAAAATGTTTACTATACCATCGGCACACTCTGTCATCGCCGCTTCTCTATCTTAATCATTTAACCGATGAATCTACCCTTGTTGATACATTACAATTTCATTGGCGTTAGTTGATTGGCTTACGCAAAGGTCATTCTAACTTGACCTGTAATAGGCAGTCATCATAGCTGTTCGAGCGTTTGCTGCTGCAGCAAAGTTAAGGTCTGGTTTTTAATGAGGGTGTATATAATAATGACGTAAATATATATACGGACAGAATAAAGTCTGCAGATTAGTCTTCTTACTCAATAACTGATGATTTATTGAAAATCTTTATACATAATAATCTCCTAGAGAATCTTCAGGATATATCTTACGGACTTAGAACATGTATGTATATATATACATCTTCGTTAAAAATACGAATTGTTTTATGAATCACATATCACATGCTAAGTTAAATTGAAAATTATTATATACGTTGATGAAGTTACAAGTATAATTATACGTATTTATGTATTTTTTAATAAAGGTCAGGATCCGTTCAATATTGGCAGGTTATACATCAGCAAGACACCTTCGTCTTTTCAAATTACGTTTTCAAATGTCGTCCGTTTCCGGGAATGTTTTTATGCTACTCGAAAATCTGAAATGAAATAATTCGTGGAAAGAATGTGTCACTTGTTATTGCAGCGTTGCACAAAATGATCATAATTGATCTACTGAAGTTTCTTGGACATTTCTTTGAAGTAATTGCGAACTGTGCATGCCCTGATCAAGCTACGCGGTCGCTAAAGCGCTAATATTGTGTTTTGAAGAGCACAGCCTTTATTCATTTCGAGCAAAAGTAGTAATCATATTTACTAACAAATGTGTTGGGGGAATCAAGTTGTCACTTTTAATATATGTTAAGTACAAATAGGATACATCATTAGTAAGTTAGAAACAGGTTGATCATATAACGCGCTCTTTCATTAATGGATTCATATTTACACTTTAAATTTATTCATTTTCAGCACCAATCGGAAGCATTCTTACAAACAAATTCGGTTACAGAACGTGCTCTTTCATTGGTGGAATCATAGCGGCAACGGGCCTTTCGCTGTGTTACTTTGCCAATAGCGTTGGCTTTCTCTTTTTCTCTTTCGGGACTCTTACAGGTTTGTCATGTGACTTTCGTTTTTCATCCTGGTTCCACTTAGTAATTCTCAGAAATAGACATCGATAGAGATTAAACCACCTCTTCGGACTTCTTCTCAAATAAATTTGCTGATTTTCTGGTCCAAATGCACCATATCCCATTGACCAACGGCCAATAAACACTTGCCCAGATGTCATTTTCATCCAATAGTGTGACATCACCTGAATAGAAACTAACAATATTTCAGCTTATGATTATCAATTGATCGAGGTTTTACGCCGATTTCAACAATTGTTCGGTGGCCAGTTCAAATACCCATGTGTTTCCTGTCTTTCTTTCACTTACCAGTACTCCTAACAACATTCAAAGGAACTGTTGGAAGACGAATGACGCTTGTCACATCGAATTTTGTCAAACATTGGAAGAATGTTGGTCGAGCTGGGCTTCAGAATTAACATCCCTTAATTGACAGTCCGCGTCATTACGAACTCAGCTATCAAAGATTGCCTCCTTCCTTTTACACTTTACCTCACACACATACTTCACCTTATGTTAAATGTTATTTGAGGTAATTATCAAATATGTACACATATAGAAAGTACCAGACTACTAGTATATACATAATTCATATGGAACAATAAATCGAAAGGGGAAAAAAGACAAAAGAGCATAACAAAACACCCACAAATATATATATATCGACCCGGCGGGGATCGAACCTGCAACCTACAACACCCGAGGCGGTCCGTGTTAGGATGAGACTGCATGTATAGGCATACTGATCATGGCATACTTTCTTCGTTTTCTAGTATTACGTGGTGTCCTTAGCAGGAGACGGAGCTATACACACAATAAAACAGAGAAGGGAAAAGTTAACATTTACATGTTTTGTCTTTACACCCGTGCAGTCGAACTAGAGCTATCAGCGTCAATCTACAAATGATATATCCTAATTGTAATGTTTGACAAATAAAAGCCGTTTTAGCTTTACGTCATTGTAACTTTAACCTTTAATCTGCAGTAGATGACTTTGAGAATATCTAAGCAAGGATATAGAAAATATATAATAATGCAAGTGTAATTATTGAATAAACTATAACCCGCTGAACAATTTCTGCTTTTGCCACAATTCTTGCAAACGTCATCTGCTGCAGAGGCACACGTATGTTGAAAGGGTTTATAAAAAACAAGTGGAAGAGCCAATATGACCCAAAATCATTCTGTGTTTCCGGTTCCCTCTTCACCATCTCGTAATTCTAACATACTATTCCATATAATATGACAGCAAGAACTCGAACCAACAAATATGTGCAATTTGAATTCTGATATGAAGCGCCATTAGAATTAAAACATTCCACCGTTGACTTTCAGGTCATGTGGCTCAATGTTAATGTCGTTTTCCTTATCATTTTGATAATCACTTCTCCGTCATCTGTCCGTCCGTCTATCCAGACATTCTTATGAAGTGTACTTGTGGGGTTATTTCCTTTGATGTTTTGTTGTGGGGTGCACCCCACAAATATGCAATTCATTCCGTAATAACTTCCCTTTAACGGAATGAATAACATTAATATGCAAATGAGATACCCGTTATAAATAATAAAAAAAAACTATTTATCTAAGTGTCTTTATAAGGGCGTTGCGTGGGTTTTAGTACTCGTCCAGACGTATATATATACGATGTACTTCATCTGTCCGTCACGTTTTCACTTACTGATTGTATTACCTTTTTATTATAGGTTTTGGATTTGGTGTGAACTACACTGGCTGCATGACGGCCGTAAACGTCTACTGCGACAAGTACAAGACCATTGCGACAGGAATTGTCTCCATTGGACATAACCTCAGTCTCATCATTTATTCCAAATTTATTATTTTCCTTGATGATCGATACGGCTGGAGAGGGTCGATGCTGATTCACGGAGCCATTACGTTTAATCTATGTTTATTCGCTGCATTAATGTCTCCGTTAGATACAGACCTGCAGGACCGTCCTTCAGATACGGATCAAAACGTGGCATCGAAATCCCATTACTCTTTAACCAGAACCGGAAGTGATATTGAAAATGGTTCTTTAACATACGAAAGTAGTAGTAACATTAGAACTAAGAATACGAAGTATAAAGCCAATTTAGAATATGTCTCAAATGGCAACAAGGGAAGTGATAATAGTTTAAGGATAAAAGCATTGGACAAATCAGTAACTCAAGAACAATTGAAACCCTTAACTCGAAGTGACATCGAGTTGGAAATTACAACCGAATATAAGCAAATAGAAACTAAACGGTCTGCGGCAAAATTCGGACTATTTAAGAAGTCCGATTTTTGTTGTTTATGTGCCAGTAATATTCTGTGTAACATAAGTCAAGGAATTTACATTTTGCATTTACCGCCATACGCTACTCAAATAGGATTTACACGTGATGATTTCGGTCTTGTGTTAACGGTATATGGAGCAACAAACATTGTTGGCAAGATCTTTTATAGTTTTCTAGGTCAACATCCAAAAATTAACGTCATTTCATTATACGCAGTCTCACTAACAGCTGCTGGTGTGTGTATGTGTTTAACGCCGGCTTTCTTAACTCGACCAGGAATGTTATCGTTGGCAGGTCTTGTAGGATTGTTCTACTGTGTTACAGGAGCTTTAATGCTAGCCGTTGTTTTTCAAATAGTTGGCTACGAACAGTTCGCGAACGGCATCGGAATGTCACTGCCGTTCAAGGCCACGGGGAATCTTATTGGTGGACCTTTAGGTGGTATGTATTGATAATGTCAGATAATTGTTTGTTTCGGTGTAACATCGAAGTATATTTCCCCCGAGTGAGCATCTACAGTGATATTTTCGTTCGTGGCAATGTCGGGTAAAAATATGTCTTGTGGTGTTCACGAATGAAAATAGATCTCGATTTTAGATCTAAGTAACTCATTGTTCAGTTTATGTCATGCTTTCACTTACTAGATAACGTCATGTAAATCGAGTTGAAAAACAGAGTATTTTGTAAACCGTACCATTTGATTCTACGGATTCTTTGAGTGAGTTTATTAGGATATCATACACTGATATTTCTCAAAAAGCACCTATTTATCGATTGTCTTTAATACATGATAAAGAATACCCGTATCGATTTTTACGTTTCGCTGCGCCATTTAAAAAACATTAGTAATGCCCATAACGAGTCATCAACCCTTTCCCACATACCTGTCTGCAGCAGACATCTTTGAAAATATTTTAGCAAAGATATATGAAATGTTCTATTTTCAATGATATTATGATCATTGTATAGAGTGACAAAGAAGAAATAGCTGATTATAGCGAATTTTCCCCTTTCCAACAAAAGTAAAGAGTCTTCTGCTGCACATATGCCTCTGCGTGTGTTGAATTATGTGTGTAAACACTTTTAGAACATTGTGATAATACAAATGGATCCGATTCTTCGTTGTAAGTAATTTCTCCTTTTTCCAAAGTATTTGTAATGTCGTCTGTGGCTGAAAACGTGCGATTTCGTTTGGCAAGGGGATGTGACGCTTTCCGACAGTATCGATTCAGACACTTTACGACAGTATCGGTTCAGATGATTTAGGACAGTATCGGTTCAGACCCTGTACGACAGTATCAGTTCAGACACTTTTCGACAGTATCGGTTAACACACTTTACGACTGTTTCGGTTCAGACACTTTCGTACAGTATCGGTTCAGACGCTTTACGACAGTATCGGTTCAGAAACTTTACGATAGTATCGGTTCAGACTCTTTACGACAGTATCGGTTCAGATGATTTAGGACAGTATCGGTTCAGACCCTGTTCGACAGTATCGGTTCAGACTCTTTACGACAGTATCGGTTCAGATGATTTAGGACAGTATCGGTTCAGACCCTGTTCGACAGTATCGGTTCAGACTCTTTACGACAGTATCGGTTCAGATGATTTAGGACAGTATCGGTTCAGACCCTGTTCGACAGTATCGGTTCAGACTCTTTACGACAGTATCGGTTAAGTCGCTTTAAGACAGTTTCGGTTCAGACTCTTTACGATAGTATCGGTTCAAACACTTTACGATAGTATCGGTTCAGACGCTTTACGACAGTATCGGTTCAGAAACTTTACGATAGTATCGGTTCAGACTCTTTACGACAGTATCGGTTCAGATGATTTAGGACAGTATCGGTTCAGACCCTGTTCGACAGTATCGGTTCAGACACTTTACGACAGTATCGGTTCAGATGATTTAGGACAGTATCGGTTCAGACCCTGTTCGACAGTATCGGTTCAGACTCTTTACGACAGTATCGGTTAAGTCGCTTTAAGACAGTTTCGGTTCAGACTCTTTACGATAGTATCGGTTCAAACACTTTACGATAGTATCGGTTCAGACACTTTTCGACAGTATCTGTTCAGACTCTTTACGACAGTATCGGTTAAGTCGCTTTAAGAAAGTTTCGGTTCAGACACTTTACGACAGTATCAGTTCAGACGCTTTACGACAGTATCGGTTCATCCGTTTTTGCGAAGTGAGGTGCTGGTTAAACTATAGCTATTCTTCACTATTTATTGTTCTTTTCAGGTACACTGTTTTATATAACGGGTGACTATCGTACGTCGTTCATCGTTGCTGGAGTTAGTTTGATAATGGCTTCAGCGCTAATGATCGTACCCGTGCTGAAAGACTTTAGAAGTCGTCGATCGGATCAAGATCAAACACTTAGAAACAGAAATAAATTCTCTGTCTGTGAAACGGAAATAAACGAGGACAAGGAATCGTAAATAAAATCGAATAGTGCTACTCAACTAGTGTCTGGCGTATCTTGTTGGTCGCCGTTTTAGTCAAACTATTTAACCACATCAATTCAGGCGTTGTGAGTTCGAATCCCAGCTGGATCAATTATTCCTAAGTTAGATAAAGTCGATGCGACAAACATCATTCGTCTTCCACCAATGGGATAGCAGTCTATGTGGAAAAGCATTCAATTGCTTTGAAAGATAAATTATGTACGGCGCATGCTTATTACGAAGTCGGTACACGTGGGTTCGCTCGTCTTTATGAAAGAGTTAAACACGTTTCTCGTCTGAAATGACATCCCTGCATCAGACGACTTTTGAAAACATTGACGCAAAAGGAGAAATTGATTAAGATTCATTCAAGAAATTTCTCTTTTTTCTTTCCAATAATTAAACTTTCATTTATTATATAGAGGTTTTAAATATGTTTGCCTTGATGTTTTCCTAGTCGTCTGCTGCAAAATGATAGTATTTGGTAAAATGGCAACGAGCGCATTGTAATCGGGCAACACTATGAAGGATGTTCAGCGTCATTCTGGTTCTCCGAGTTGAGCGGTTAGCATTACATTAGATCGTTGGGTAGGTCTTTCACCAACACAAACTGTATATTACGTTGACGTGCAATTCCCACACGTCTTGGACCACCATGCCATTCAGTGTGGCCTTTGCAATTTCAACAAGGGCACATCTTTGAATCCGTAAACGACTTAGGATACTTGGTATGTCTTATCTTGTAAGTGTGACCTTCTAGCAGGGCTGAACCCGATATGACACGTGCCGAGCACGGGTAACACAATATTCTTTCTGACGATTTAGAACAAAATAATTGCGATAAGCGTCATGCGTCTGTCATCGATAGGTTAACAGCCTAGATTTAAAAGCAGCCAGTTGCTTGGAAAAATGGTTGTGTGGAGTACTGGTGTAAGAAAGCAAGGAAGCACATGAGTTAGTGATATGACTGATATATTGTTGAAACGACTTGAAACCCTAATCAATCCGAAATGACACTTTAAAGACTTCTAATTTTCTAAGGTCGTCTTCTGCAGATTTGTCAGATGCATTGAATTACCTTATATGAACTTTGCAGGTGTTTAACTGTGAGTATTCATGCTTTTGAAATAAGCTAAAAGACCAAATATGTCTCAATGCTGGCACCCGTGTAACAGTGGAGCACCATCGCATATAAAATATGAACATGGTCGCTGTGAGGTGCGCCACACGAAAGTAAAATGCAGATCAAAACAGTTTAAAACCACTGTGCATAGCTGGTGGCAGTCCGCCAGCCCGTTCTTGAAGGATTCCGAGGTTAGGGCTCTAGCGATGACCTCGGGTAGCTGGTTCAACAGACGAATTCCAGCTGGGAAAAGTGAATTGCAGTAGATGTCCGTCCTGCAGAAAGGCAGCGTGTATCGCATGGAGCGGCCGCGTATGGAAAGTGTGACTGGGTTGAGGAATATATCACCTAGGATGTCAATGAGGCCATTTGTGATTCTGTACATCATCACCAATCGGTTGTCTGCCCGTCTCTGTTGTAGCGGGTCCCAGCCCCGGTTAGACTTCATCTGGCTGGTGCTGCTGGTGTTTTTGTAATCCCCAGTTGCGAATTTCGCTGCTCTGTGCTGCACCGCTTCCAGTTGTGTGATGGATGTGTGAGGGTCCCAGAAAGCGGAGGCATACTATAAGATTGGCCTCACAAGGCTAGTGTAGAACTTGGTTTTGGTATCCCTCGAGCATTAGGTTTCTTCGCAGGAATCCAAGTGAGTTGTTGGCATTCTTTATCTTCTCGTCCACATGTCCATTCAATGAGATATTTTCCGATATGGCGACTCCAGGGTACTTGCCGGATGTAAATATGGCAAGGCCGTGCTCATGCATGGTGTAGTTGGTCTTGGTCGGGTTTCGTTTCCTGGTGAATCGAACAGTTTCACACGTTAAGGGTTGAAAGACCCTGCCGATCCCTCCTCCACTGCCGCAGACATTAAATATCGTCCTGTAGAGCTATTGCATCCTGCTGAGTACGGATCATCCTATAAAGGAGACTATCTTCTGCAAAGACACGGGCTTGACTACACTTTCTCGGGGAGGTCGTTGATGTAAAGAAGGAAGACCAGGGGCCGAGGACAGTGCCTTGGGACTCCAGAAGTGACTGGGGCAGAGGAAGATGCATGGCCTTCGACAAGGAACTGTTAGATGCGTTCAGTCAGGAATCTTCGAATCCACTGTAGTGTGTTTCCTTTGACGCCATAGTGGCGTAGCTTTACGGAAAGTCGCTAGTGTGGTACTTTTTCGAAGGCTTTCAAAATGTCCAGTAGTATGGCATATATTTGCTCGCCTTCGTCCAGTCCAGCTGAGAGGTCCTGTAGTGTGAGTGAAGAAGATAACTAGCTGTCACATGACCGTTTCTTCGGGAACCCATGTTGAGCATCGGACACAATGTTGTGGTTGTCAAGGTGCTACTTGACATGGCTTTGGATGATGAGTTCCGTCACATCATAGCAGACAGAGGTGAAAGAGATTGGTCGGTCGTTGGCAATGGCGAATTTGTCTCCTTTCTTAAATATGGGCTTGACATGGGCTTGTTTCCAGTCAACAGCGACTTTGTTTTGCCTGTTTTAACCATTGATACGTTAAAGTGTTGACAAAGAGACAACATTACTTACTTTTGCGACTTGGTAACTAACAATTGAGAGCATAGCGGACTACTTAGTTCCTGCACAGTTATGTTGATTGGAGTTTTACACTGTTTTCAACGTTATTTCAATGCGGTCATTCCATCTAACGTGTTTTCCTGACATTTTTGCGCTGATCCATAAACTATTCTTCCAAGGCAACTGGCTGTCGTCTAACATAAAGTGTTTAGCCAATCGTTGTAAGAAGAATAACGTTAGTTACAATGCCTTCTAACAACTTTCAGAAAGTGTTAATGTCCGAACAAGGGTTCGAACTCGCGCTCCCTTGATCGATAGAGCTATTTGTTACCGACTGAGCTATCACGGCTCAATTACTACTCTATGGTTATGTATTTCTATAAAGGACGGGTAAAGATTACAAGTAACCCTTATTCCTACAACCTGTATATTGAATCTTTGTTTTCGACAAGGTATACTTCCTTCTTGTTTGCCGAGTCCAGGTAGCTCAGTCGGTAGCGAGGCGGGCTGTCAATCCAGGGGTTGTGAGTTCGAATCCCGGCTCGGCCAACTTTCTTTCCGACGTTTGACAAAAGTCAATGCGACATGCGTCATTCGTCTTCCACACATGGGCTAAGTCTATGTGGAAAAGCAGCCAGTTGCTTGGGAAGATTGTTGTGTGGTATACTGGTGTGAGAAAACCAGGAAACATATGAGTAGGTGAACTGGCCGCCGTAATATGACTGAGAAACTTTTAAAAACGGCGTTAAACCCCAATCAATCAATCAATCTGTCTGGTTTATTTAATATTACTAGAATATTTCTAGCTAAAAGTAAATGAGCAACTCGAAAAAATACATAGTGATACACAGAAAGATTATATTTATAACTTTATGGACATTTTATAGTTGTTCTCATCACTGATAAATTACTATATCAACCGTGAAAACATATACATAAGAAAGTTTCACAAACTTCCGGGCATGATCACGGTCATGATGTTCTCAAAAAGTATCACTAAGTTTGCTGTGGGATTATTGTTACTGTTTCTTTTACCAGGTAAGTAGTATACATATATTAACTAATAATTACCATTAAGTTATATATTAATTCATAAACAAGCGAATATGTGTTTCTTTTTATTGGTGGTATATAAAAGTTTGTGTCTTAAGTTATACATTATTTCATATTTGAGTTAATCAAGCGTTAACATGACGCATTTAATCTAATACATCTGATCACATCGTGTAAGTATTCGGTGTATGGTCCCGAGGTATATTTCATTCAAGTTTACCGGATGTTTAAGTGCTTTGTCAAACAGTCACTCGGCGCTTCTTTATCGCTTTCCCGCTTGCTGACCCATTCTGAGGCAACTGAAGCAGACGACGTCTGAAAACATGTTGGATGAAGAATACTTGCTTATTTCCCTAAATGTGTTTAGCCCTTTTCAATAATTATACTGTCCCTTATAGAGATAATTTATTAGATTTATTTGCCTAGATATTTTCAAAATTGTATGCATCGGATTTGTTGCATGTGGGAAGGTGTTAAGATTTCTGTTTAAAAAAGTAAAACATACCTATAGAAGCTGTATGTGTTTTGATTGAATAGTGTTTTACACCGCTTTCAACATGTTGTCAGTCATATCACGTAGTTTCATGGGTAAGTTAACAGTACTACTGGTCCATTTATCCTGACAGAAGAGAGTTGTTGTAATGCTAACCGCTCAACTCGGAGAACCAGAAAGACGATAACAATTACTATATTGTTTACAGTCTTACTATAAGAAGCGTCCAAGCACGAAATTACCTATTTATTGCAATGCCGTATCTCACCAGTGTAACGAAGTTAAGCCTTATCCCACTTAATTCCTACAACCTATATCATCAACCCTGGGTACTTGACAAGTTCTTACATATGAACAGACTGGTCTTGGCTAAATGATGATACATAAGAAGCATACTCTGTAGACCGTATACAGATTGCACGGAGCGGCATTGCTCGTAATTACAGTTTAACCCTTTCCGTTATACGAAAATTCTGCAGCAGACGACTTTGAACATATTTCTTCTTTTTTCACTATGTTTTCAAAAAGCCGTCTGCGTCAGAGGCGTCAGAAAGCGTATATATGCGGGAAAGGGTTAAGAGCGAGCCTAACAGGCTAACATCAGGATAAGTGTTAAGTCGTTTTTATCGTTCGCAGGCCGACCCGAGACTCCATATTGATCTACCTTATTGTTCTACCTTATTGTTCTACATTACTCTTCTACTTTATTGTTCTACCTTACTGTTCTACCTTATTGTTCTACCTTAGTGTTCTACCTTACTGTTCCACATTACTCTTCCACTTTAGTGTTCTACCTTTCTGTTATACCTTACTGTTCCACCTTATTGTTCTACCTTATTGTTCTACCTTACTGTTCCACCTTATTGTTCTACCATATTGTTCTACCTTACTGTTCTACATTACTGTTCTACCTTACTGTTATACCTTACTGTTCTACCTCACTGTTCTACCTTATTGTTCTACCTTACTGTTCTACCTTACTGTTCCATCTTATTGTTCTACCATATTATTCTACCTTACTATTCTACCTTACTGTACCACCTTAGTGTTCTACCTTACTGTTCTACCTTATTGTTCTACCTTACTGTTCTACCTTATTGTTCTACCTTACTGTTCTACCTTACTGTTCCACCTTATTGTTCTACCTTACTATTCTACCTTAATGTTCCACCTTAGTGTTCTACCTTACTGTTCTACCTTATTGTTCTACCTTACTGTTCTACCTTATTGTTCTACCTTACTGTTCTACCTTACTGTTCTACCTTATTGTTTTACCTTACTGTTTTACCTTATTGTTCTACCTTATTGTTCTACCTTACTGTTCTACCTTATTGTTCTACCTTACTGTTCTTCCATACTGTTCTACCTTACTGTTCTTCCATACTGTTCTACCTTACTGTTCTACCTTATTGTTTTACCTTATTGTTATACATTACTCTTCCACTTTATTGTTCTACATTTCTGTTATACCTTACTGTTCCACCTTATTGTTCTACCTTACTGTTCTACCTTATTGTTCTACCTTACTGTTCTACCTTACTGTTCCACCTTATTGTTCTACCATATTGTTCTACCTTACTGTTCTACCTTACTGTTCTACCTTACTGTTCCATCTTATTGTTCTACCATATTGTTCTACCTTACTGTTCTACCTTACTGTTCCACCTTATTGTTCTACCTTACTGTTCTACCTTATTGTTCTACCTTACTGTTCTACCTTATTGTTCTACCTTACTGTTCCACATTACTGTTCCACCATATTGTTCTACCTTACTGTTCTACCTTACTGTTCCACCTTACTGTTCTACCTTACTGTTCTACCTTATTGTTCTACCTTACTGTTCTACCTTATTGTTGTAACTTACTGTTCTACCTTACTGTTCTACATTACTGTTCTTCTTACTGTTCTACCTTAATGTTGTACCTTACTGTTCTACCGCACTGTTCTACCTTACTGTTCTACCTTACTGTTTTACCTTATTGTTCTACCTTATTGTTCTACCTTACTGTTCTACCTTACTGTTCTAACTTACTGTTACACCTTATTGTTCTACCTTACTGTTCTTCCTTACTGTTCTACCTTACTGTTCTACCTTATTGTTTTACCTTATTGTTCTACCTTACTGTTCTACCTGACTGTTCTACCTTACTGTTCTACCTTATTGTTCTACCTCATTGTTCTACCTTACTGTTCTACCTTACTGTTTCTACTTAAAATCAAAGTAATCATAGATTCATGATTTTATTCACAAAAGACATCATGCCTATCTTGTTACATACACTCTTACAAACACACACATATATATGTACATATACTTTGTCATTTATACAGACATCATGCCTATCTTGTACATACACTCTTACAAACACACACATATATATGTATATATACTTTGTCATTTACATCTGCTTGAAAGAACAAAAACGTAATAACTTGATTCTCAAAATTAATATGTAGCGACAGAGACGGGAAAAGGCTTTTTATGGTACGGAAAAAGGAGACCTGCAAGAAATTGAAAATGATATCCGAGGTCTTCTCCAACGTACATCTGAGGATAGAAATACGGCTGTCAATCAAGGCGATGGTATAGACAGAGCCGCAGATGCAGCTGATGATCGAGAAATAAGTAAACTTCTGTCCATGATCTTAGATAACCAGAAGAGGGTCAAGTTAGGCAAGGAAAGAAAAGGGTATCATAATAAGTAACAATATATCTCTGTTTTGTCTGTCTCTGTGTGTATATGAGCCTCTCGCATTCTCTCTGTTGCGTCTGCTTCCGTCTTTCCATACTTTCTCTCTGTTCCCTCTCTCTTCTCTCTCTAGTCTCTCTCTTCTTTCTTTGCTCTCTCTCTTTCTTTCTTCTCTCTCTCCCCTCTCATCTCTCTCCTCCTCTCTCCCCTCCTCTCTCTCTCTCTCTCTTCTCTCTCTCTCTCTCTCTCCTCTCTCTCTCCTCAATCTCTCTCCTCTCTCTCTCCCTCTCTCCCCCTCTCTCCCCACCCTCTCTCTCTCTCTCTCTCTCTCTCTCTTCTCTCTCTCTTCTCTGTCTCTCTCTCTCTGCTCTCTCCCCCTCTCTCCACCCTCTCTCTCCCCCTCTCTCCCCCTCTCCTTCCCCTCTCTCTCCCCTCTCCTCTTCCCTCTCTCCCACTCTCTCTCTCCTCTCTCTCTTCACTCTCTCCTCTCTTCTCCTCTCTCTCTCTCTCACTCTCTCTTCTCTCTCTTCTCTCTCTCTCTCTCTCTCTCTTTCTCTCTCTCTCTCTCTCTCCTCTCTCTCCTCTCTCTCATCTCTCTCTCTCTCTCTCTCTCTCTCTCTCTCTCTCTATCTCTCTCTCTCTCTCTCTCTCTCTCTCTCCTCTCTCTCTCTCTCTCTCTCATCTAACATCAGGTGAATTTTCATTTCAGAAGCTGGTGGCCATGTCTAACATGCGGTACAACGGTCCGTAGAAACGTGCGAAGGGTCTAGTAGGACAAGGACAACTACTGGAGTGAAAGTTAAAGTCGGCTTGAAATAGAATCTTCCAACATGTTCAGGACAATATATTATAATTAAACAACATGTTAATCGATTGAAGACATAAAGACATTTCAAATTATACTGAATTTAGTAATTGTGAGTTATTTGAACACAGAATACATACATATGCATATATGAGTCGTCCGGCAAGAAAACCAACATCATGGCATCTGCGTAATGTATCTAGTTCGCGCAGACTGACTGATCCGGGGCCGGTACATTCTGTCTCAGGGGGAAAATAGGTATAGAGTTATGATTCCTGAAGCGGAAAAATCCACAGGAGGCGAAAAGTGTCTACCCGGGTAAGTCTGCGCGGCATGTTGGACACAATGATGATTTTCTCGCTGGACGGCTCATATATGATTACCTGACCCATCTTCCTATATAAGCAAGCGAGGAGGACGTACACACATGGAGATTTCAATCATGTTGGTCTTAGTGCTAGATAAGGTTGTAGTTTGTCTTCATTAACCTACGATATGCTTCCTGTTTGTCATATGTTGGCCTATGAATAAAACTTACCACGGATTTAATCTATGGTAGAAAACATAGTTTGTGTGTAAAGTTAATTTTTCTGACAAGTTAATACTTAATAGCCATCCTCTGTAAGCACTTAAACTTTTCCCCGTCACGTATGTTAACGGATTTAGATGAAACTTATTCAACATGTTGAAATCAGTGAAGTATTCAGAAAAATAATGTTAGAAATCCACATATTTGCCTCGTTACCATGGACATGGTGCATTGTTCTGGCAAATTTTAATTAAAATAGCCATCCTGTGTAAACACTTAAACTTTTTCACGCATGTTCA